>OMLF01020184.1:9810-33850 GCA_900302615.1 Holocentrus rufus
AAGTCTGCCAAGAAGAAGAAGCGCAAGGCTAAGCAGGAGCGCGACGCCTCGCCCGTCGACTTCGCCATCGACCCCAATGAGCCCACCTACTGTCTGTGTCATCAGGTCTCTTATGGCGAGATGATAGGCTGTGACAACACTGATGTGAGTTTTATTCATTCTTTGAGTTTCAGTCAGGTAATGTGAATGGATTTATCAAAATAATTAGGGATTCATTTTATTGATAATGTGATTATTTGAATTGTCTATTTGAAGTGCCTCTTCTGCAGGAGAATGTACCTTACATCTAATTTTGTGATCATTGTTTCAGTGCTCCATTGAGTGGTTCCATTTTGCATGCGTGGGCCTGACAACCAAACCAAGAGGCAAATGGTAAGAACTGAAATGGAGGCTATGATGTAGCAGCCTAACTTCAGTATATGCAATAAAACCATTCTGAATTGCTACTAATGAAGGCCAAGGAACTAAGCTTGTATGCTACATTTTAATTTCTTGCAGGTATTGTCCACGCTGCTCTCAAGACAGAAAGAGAAAATAAAAACACCTGGTTATCCTGGAACAAAATGTGGACACTGATCTGACAAATGGAAAATGGAAAGAAAGAATAGTGTTTTCTACATTAGTTATTAGTATTTTTTTTCTCATCTTCCTTAACATTTGGTGCTTTTTTGGTTTACGTACTTGATTGCCTCGGTCAGTGTGTGTGAAGGAGACTTGCGGTTACAAATGTATTTAAATATTGATTTTTTTTCCTTTCAATTGTTGACATTGATTTAATTTTTTTAGTTATCTTTGGTGCTCTTATTATAAGTTTGTTTTGTTTTTTAACATTTTGTTTAACAAGTGAAAAATAAACACTACAATTGCCCCCAATGGTTTGACAGTTCTAGTTTCAATGATACTGTATACTGTATTCATGTATAAGACTACAAAAATTGGAGTATTTTCTCTGAAAGCATTTGGCCATGGATAATTGTATGCTTTGTTGGATAGTTTCTTGTGCTTAGTCTTAGAACACTAGCTTTATTTTAAAAGTATAACAGGCAGAGTAAAATAATATGAAAACCAATGCTGCATCCTGACAGTATTAGTTATCTGTGGTAGTGAGTTGAACCATTTTACTTTAACATTTGATTGAGTGATGTATAGAAGCAAGACATTTCATGAGAGAAATATTGCCATTTCTGTAGCTGAAACATTGGTACAAGGGAGAGGGGGTGATTGTGTTTTCAATCATTTGAATACAGCTACTACCTCAAAAACCTTGCCTGTGTGGTCCTTTGCCTCTGTGTTTTGAATCATATAAAATTTTATGGGAACTGACAGCTGTAATTGCGCTCTGCAGTGTTCATCATTTTCCACTAGAGGACAATCTTTCTCTGAAGGTGGAGTAAAGGGGCGGGTCAACGAAGGCGCATATAAGTGACGTCAGTGTTTCAAGTCTTTGGCGCGATGTCTAGACCATTTTCAAAACTTTTGGATTCAAACCGTTCACAGACGGTGGACAGAGCAGCTTACAACTTTGTCCTCAGAGATCGAAACCGTGGCTAGTCGGACTGCACGTATTACTGGTGAGCATTTTTTCCCCATAGCGAATAAGCTATAGTCAGACATATAGTAGTCGAACAAAACCGCACAGTTGAAACGGGTGCGTATAAATAATACAGCTAACGTTAACTGTTCACGTTACCGAGTTGCGCTACGGTTAGCTAGCTTGCTAGCTTAACGTAAATTAGCTAATCGTGGCTGTTGTTCGATATTGTCCAGTCCACAACAAAAGTTGTACCATTACCACTAATGTTACCCCAACTGAGTTACTTTGAAGTGTGCGAGTTTTTATAAATTAACGTTTTAACTAGCAAGTTAATTTCTTTTGCTCGTTATCCAACGTTTGCGAATGATTAACGCCAATTAATTTATGTAGTTTACTTTGTTCTGAGGAGTCAAGGTAACAGGGTAGCTAGCTAGCAGTTTACATTTTATGGGAGTTAAGGCCACGTTACTTTAACATTGCCAGTAACTTCTTGTTGCTTTTCTGCTGATAGAGATGTCGTGGGATTTTTTCGTACCTGTGTGCGTCGGCGACCTGGTGAAGACCGGGGGGATCAACCAGTACGTTGTCCAGGATGTAGTCTCCCCGAAACAGCTGGCTTCTTATGTAAACAGTAAGTGACGCTAGCCAACTAACTACATCATATTTTAGAAGAGTTTAAATCCTTAATTTTTGACTTTTCTGAAACATTTTAAATGTGGCTGCCACGTTCCCGTTTTGTCTTTTCTCTTATACAAACAGGTTTCAAGGCAGCACTGAGGAGCCAGGGACCCTTGTGTATCTTGGAGCATTTTGACACATGCTACAGTGTCCTACAGTGAGTGCTAATATATCCTTAAGATTGCTTCTGTTGTTCCTGACAACATTTGAAGAATTTGACAGTGGTTAACTACAATTTTTTTTTGTTTTCCCTGTAAGGCAAAGCAAGACAGTGGACTTAAATGTGAAAGAGGATACCCTGGAATTACTGATACAAGGTTACACTTGTTGATTTAAAAACTTTTTATTCCATTTTATTTGAAGTGTGAAAACCAACTATGTTGGAACAATCATGCACTGTCTTAATTCTTTTCCCTTCAGTGGTCAGTGGTTTGGCTGTTTCCCTGCCCTCGCTCCTCATCTCCACCTCCCTCTCGGCTGCAGACCGCAAAGAGCAGCTTAATGCAGTTAAAATGAGCGTGTTCCTTCTCTGCAAACTCACAGAGACTTTTGAGAGTGACTCTTACAGACAGAGTCTTGTCACAGCACCTGGAAAGGTATGGTTGTCAGGGAATATGTCCAAGAAAAATTTATTTAATTGTTGTGTATGGTTGCATCTTATGTTTCTTTTGCGATTAATTGATTTAAATGCCCAGTGATGAGATCATGGCAAGTGTGAGCTAGTCCGGCCAAGAGGCTGTGCTTTCTTGCCTCCTGCTTGGTGGGTAGTCTTGGTAGTGTGGCGGAGTGTTGCTACACTGCTGTAAGGGCCCACCCACATTTAATTTGGAGCCCTCTTCATTCTCAGCCCCCCAACAGTAATGGGACGGGACAGGTCAGAGGCTTCAAACAGTGTGTGGGTGTTTGTTTGTTGCTGTGTGTGTTTGGTATGAATGTATGTGTATCAGCTGGCAAGAAGTTAGTCTCTTATGTAGATGGCATTTGACAGCTGTGAACTCAAATCTTTGGTAATCTGAGGGCACTCATTGTGAACCTTATTGTTAATTAGTTAATTTAAATTTCATTATTATGTAATCTCTACATTGCTTCAACTGATGGAAGTGATCAATTTTTGTCTGTCATCTGCAGGCTGGTAAAAAGGGTAAGGCTGGTGGAGAAGGGCTGCTGCAGTGGGATACAGAGAGGGAAAGTGTGCTGCAGGCCCTCATACAGCTCCTCCAGCTGGACATCCGCTCCCTCTGGAGCCTCTCTCTGGTGGAGGAAGAGTTCATCAGGTACTGTCTGGGGTGCTCTGGGCAAGGGCACAGGGTCTGGCTTAGCTTTCTGAACTCAGTTAGTTCTGTGTGATTTCCCACTACTCCAGATCAGAATAAAGAACTGTATCTCTGCCTACTGTTGATAAGATTGTGGCTCTAATACAAACTGGCACAGAATTGATCTTTGCCTCTCCAATAATGACTCCACACCTTGTGGTTTAGAGCGCAACTTGTGTGCGATGAGATTAGTGATTTTTAGATCACTGGAATGGGTACACATAGATTTCTTAAAGCTAACTTAGAACTAGTCAAGACTACTTTATGTAATGTGTCCATTGGGGACTTCACAGTGCTGGCTTTTTATTTTCAGTAGAAGGGGTGTTATGTGCGTGTTTCCCACATTGCTGCGAGATGATTGTGATTTTAGCACTCATGTTTATGTATCAGGTTTTTGTACTAGAGTACAGCGCTTCAACAGGTTTTCAGTGGTTGCTTAGCACCAAGAACCAGTACAAACACTTCGCAATCATCTGTTTAGTGCTGCTGATTTAAAAGTGTGGTAAATACAGAACCTTTTGCATACATACTCTTAAGCCAGTCACTTCAGAGTCTGCAAGAAACTCGAAGCACGGATTACACCACAACATGAAAAAACCACTCATCCTGTGTTTTGGGGTTTCTTTCCCTCAGTTGTGTGACGTGCTGCTGCTATAAACTACTTGAGAATCCAACCATCAGCCATGTGAAGAGCAAACCCACCAGAGATGGCATAATCCACCTGCTGGGGGTACTGATCAAGAAATACAATCACCTCCTGGGTTAGTCTGGCACTCATGCTTGAATAAGCTTTACTTTAGTTTCATTTATAGCAGAGAAGACAATCACATCTGTGTTGCCTAAGACCTGAGCTTACAGGATGAGTTTTACAGGACACTGTTGGTCATGTAATTTAATACATCACATGTCTCTTTAATCAACAATCTGGACATAATTTACTGTGCAAAATATTTTTAATTTAAGAATCACATAAAATCAATCTGGATGGTGCTGGAACTGATGTGATAGTTTGTGGGGGAAAAAAGGGTTTTTATTTAGTTTATTTTTGTTATTTATTTATTTAGCCTGGTAAATATTACTTCCATAAAGGCACTCAACCAGTAATTTAAAAATGATGTTGACCTTCATAGAGTTGAAACCACTAAGTCTCTGGTTTGGGGTTATAATAACCTTCAGATTTCACTGGTGTCGTACTCCCTCTCATATCTCTGCCCACAGGTGCAAGTGTGAAAGTAATCCAGTTGCTGCAACACTTTGAGCAATTGTCCAGTGTGTTTGCTCAGGCTGTGTCTGTGTGGAGCACAGAATATGGAGTGAGGGCTATCATAGGAGAAGTAATAAGGTCAGTATTCATGTGCAAGTTAAACATCTCTCTGTCTCTATCTGTGAGGTTTATTTGTCTGTTTTGTCATGAATTTACAATTTAGTCCTCTTCTGAACTCTGTAAATGAATTATCTTGTGTAAGTCCTTTTCATATAGTGTTTCTTGTTATTTTGTCCACTCCTTTACATTTTCTGCACAGTTATAGTCCCATGCACTTCTTATTTAACACTTAAGATAAGACTACATGTTTGGGTAAACATTTCATTCCAGGATGCCTGTTTTCTGTGTGTCTTATCAACTTTTTCCCCTTCCATCAGGGAGATTGGTCAGAAGTCAAGTGAGGAGCTCGCCAGAGAAGGGTCAGGTGTCAAAGCCTTTGCCACCTTCCTCTCAGAGCTTAGTGCCCTCGTGCCTGAATTAATGATCCCCAACATTAGTTTGCTCATCACACACCTGGAAGGAGAGGTACTGAACACCTAATGTATATATTCCACAATCACTGACTATGAATTAAATTCCTCTTGCTTGCACAAAAATTAGTCAATTATTAGGAGTTTTGTCATGGAAGCACCATAATATATCACTTCTTGTTCAGAGTGCCATGAACATTAGAAACCAAATTGGTACTGTCCCAGCTAGGCAGATTAATTATGTCTTTTCCTGTTTCCTAGAGCCACAGTATGCGTGTTGCTGTGTGTGAGGTGTTGGGCGAGACCCTTGTTCGGGTCCTGTGTGGAGATGGGCTGGACAAGTCTGGTAAAGCTGATCGCGACCGCTTCTTCGACATACTGCAGGAACATCTGCATGACACGCACTCCCATGTCAGGGCACGTGTGTTGCAGGTCTACACACGGATCGTCAACAGCAAGGTCTGTTTGCTCGAGTTAAAATGTCTGCAAAATCAGGAGAATTGATTCCCTCTTGTTCCTAGAAACTAACTGTTCTTATGTGTTCAGGCTTTGCCCCTGTGTCGGTACAGTGAGGTGATGGGGCTTGCTGTGGGGCGGCTCATGGACAAATCTATAAATGTGGTGAAGAGCGCCATCCAGCTGTTGGCAGCCTTCATTGCACACAACCCCTATAGCTGCAAGGTAATTCAATTCAAATAACTTTATTTGTCCCTGAGGGGCAATTGAAAAGGCAGGTAGAGTAGTATAGTCCACAAAAGTAAAGATGTTTTTTTTAACTAGACATACAGAACTCAAACCAGAACAGTTTACAGCTTGAGTAGCAAGTCTTTTTTTAAGTGTCACACTGAGTGGAATGTGTCTGTGTTTCTCAGTTGAGCAGTGCAGATCTGAAGAAACCATTGGAGAAGGAGACTGCTAAGCTCAGAATGATGAAAGAGAAACTGGAGGGGAAAACACCGGGTAGTTCTAAAGCACCTTTTTGTTTTCATGCTGAATTGTCATTTCGCCCAGTGATGAGACCAAGGCGAATGCGAGCTCACTGAGTGAGAGGGCTGGGTTCTTCTTGTCTTGACTGGCTGGTAATCTTGGCAGTGTAGAGAAGGTTTTCTGCTCTGCTGTAAGGGCCCGCCGACAACAACACAGCTGCACCCAAGTTATTCCTCCAGAGTAATAGTGGAGTAATCACTGGGAGGATGCTGACATCTGTGTGTTTGTGTGTGTGTGTGTGTGTGCGTTTGTGTGTGTGCGTGTTAGAGGCAAGAAGTTCACTCAGCCCACTTCGCTATTCAGTTAGCTATGAGCTGTGTCTTTGGTAATCTGAGGGCTATAATCAGAAACTCAAACTGACACACCAGGGGAAAAAAAGAGAAACGTTTTAATCTAAGTTTATTCTGCCAAAATGATAATTGTGCACTCTGTGTTATCTGGTATTGGTATCTGGTATTACTTTTCCATAAGTAAACCTGCCCATATTTATCCTATACACTATCTTCCTCTTCTAACTTGCCCTTTCATTATTCTTACCTGTAAATAGTAGAATTGCCTTTGAGTGCCTTTCTCAGTCAGTTGTTCCTCTGAAAATGTTTGTTCTAACTCTAAACCGATTCTTCTTGAGTGGATTTGATTTTTTTCTTCTCTCCCTTTCCCTCCTGCTAGTGCCCGTGATTAAAGCATCTGAACTGTGGGCTGCCATGGAACCTGAGCTGCTTGTCACTGTCAGGGCAGAATTGGAGCCCACAAGTGAGACAGAGAAGGAACAGCAGCTGGAGGAGGGGGAGGCTGTTGTGGTGGAAGAAAAAGAGGCAGAAGATGACAGGGCCACTGCAGTGCAGATTGCTCAGTTTCTTCGTGTCAACAAATACAGGTAACGACCACCCAAAGACCGTTCAGTCTTTGGGTAGAAACACTCACACACAAAGTAATGAGTACTTCTATTTTATTTTTTAATTTTTCCCCTTCTATAAGAAAGCAATAAACTCATATGAAGGGAATTAAGAGTTCCCTTTTGATGTACATTTGTGTACAGTGAGCTCTTTGTATGCAATCTTTTTATTTATTTTTTTTTCACCTGTGTAACTGCATAGGATACAGTTTGGTGGGTTTAACAAAAGTTTATTTGTATGCATATGTTACGGATCCCAGGGATTAATACTACAGTAACAAAGATACAGGTAGAAAACAAGAGCAATGAGGACACGGTTCATCTATTTTCCTTTCAGATTGCTTCTGAGGAAACAACGGAAAGAGAAATTCTCTCACAGGCCACCCTGAGCCACTGAAGCAAACACACATGTTCTGCCTCACTACTACCCTAAAAACTTATTCCTCACTTAATTAATGCAGTGACAATTAGCTTGTACCTCAATATTATTATTAAATGAATGGGCTTTGTTTAGTTTTTTTATAATGAAACAAATATGTACAATAGGACAAAATTATTGTGTGTAATAATTACTCAAATTATCACAAATGTAATAATTCTCTATTTTAAGCCAGCCGCACATGGGTTAAAGTGCATCAGAGGAAAGGAAAGCTGAACTGCTGTTACTGTTAACTAAAGAGTGTTGGATTTTTAAAAAAAATCTATTTTATTTTTTTAAACAGGAATGCTGTGCGCCTTTGTATAAGAGCCCACAGCTGCTTCCCCGAGTCTGAGCTCTTCTCTTCTCTGTCCACTCTCACTCCTGAGACTCTAATGGACACGCTGTCTCTGCTCTTCAAAGGTGAAGCCTGCTTTCACTTTTCACCTGATGCATTTCAAGATATTAACCATAAGTGCTCTCCACTATTGAGCCTTAATGGAAACATGATTGAACACATTTAAGATGCTCAATTTGTACTTCATATTGATTAAATTAATCTCAGATGATCTTTCAGCTTGCAGGTCATTTCCATTATATCTAGGCTTTACAGTGTTATGAGTAGAGGATATATATATTAAAAGCATAGAACCCTACACTTCTCAAACAATATGCTTTCTGAGTCATAACAGTCCACACCATCAGCCTCTCAAATACAGAGCCCTATTGTAATTGGTACTCTACTTTCATTAGCTTTCCTTTCAGAGTTGCTTCAAATTCAGTGTCTTTGACAAATTGATCCTTTCAATGTTTACTGTTTCCAGTCAAAAGCAGTTATAGATCTGCTGTTCCTGCTATTGTCAGTTTATCATACATTGTGTGGCATTTATTTCTAAACTATCAGAAAGAAAAGCATTCAACCAAACAACCCACTTTTCATCACTGCAGAATAAGTTCCATTATGATTTCTCTTGATATTTCTCTCAGGCCCTGATGAGGACACTTCTGAGCTCAGCCAGAATCTGCCTCCAACCCCCCAGAAAGAGAACGAGGAAGAGAAAGAGGGGGAGGACAGTGAGCTGAAGAAGCAGGAGATGTTGGTGCAGTACCTAAGAGATACAGAGACTTTTGCCTTACAAGTGGAGAGAGCCATCTCTGTCATAAACACCATGCTTTACTGGAAAACCACCTCAGGTAGATAGAAAACCAGTGTGCAAACCAGTTCAAACTATAACATTTGCACTATTATTTGTTAATTTATCCAGAAGTGTGACACAAGTGTTTGGTGTATTTAAAAATTCACAGAAGTTTTCTGTTTTTAGTGGTCCAGGAGGCGGTGCAGTTTTGTGTGACTGTGTGTGAATTCAGTGTTGCTGACTCTCTGAGTGGGGTCAGGAAGATGCTGCCTTTGGTCTGGTCAACCGATGCTGCCATTAAAGATGCTGTAGTGCAGGCCTACAGGCGCCTTTATCTTAATCCCCAGGGAGACACCACAAGGTCTGTAAAGTGCTTCACACACACGCACACACACAGATTATAGCCTAAAGAGCCTTGACTTATACTGCAACTGTAAGTTCTATACAGTCCCACAGCATATTTATGGCAACGATATATAAGCCGATTATCAATTTATTTTAATGTGATCTCATCTCTCTGGCTTCCTGTTTGATCAGCTGCCACACTCTTTTCTTTGGCAAGTACAGTACTTGGTGTGCTTGTTAATTAGCAGCTGAATCACTAACATAAAGAGCTTATAGCACATTACATAAAATGATGTTCTTTATGAAATGTCAGTATGTGTTGTCTTACCATTTGAAAAGGTTTCGATACATAAATATTTTAACATCACTGTGTGGCAACGGTCTATGTAAACTTGTGGATCAAGAGCCTGGAAATATGTTCTCTGTACACCTGATGTCATCAAAACTCATTTGTATACAAAGAGAATTAAAATTTATGCTAAACTGTAAAGATCTATAGTTATAGTTCCAATAGTAATAAAACTTAAATTATCTACACAAGTGCTCAATGAAGAACACACCCAATTTGTTAAAAAAATATATAAAATAAAATAATTTTTGCAGTCTCATTGTAGAGAGTAGATTGGAGTCTTCCAGTTAAAACTGGTAAAATCGCCCGGTATGGTGAGTGGCTGGAATAAAAAGCTGCATACTGCCTTGATGGCAAAACCAGTGCTTAGGTGAACATTCAAGGTGATGATATTTCAGTCCTGATACCTGCCAGCATATATACAGTAACGCACAACTAGCTTCAAAGACCCAATTATATTTCAGTCTTAGTGCTCTTTTGTACTGTTCAAAAAATAACTTGTGTCCTCTTTAATTAGGGTCAAAGCCCAAACTCTTATAGACAGTCTCTCTGAACTGATGGTGGATGCATCCTTGGGAACTATCCAATGTCTAGAGGAGATAGTGAGTTACACCTTTTTTATTGTTCTTACTCAACCTGCCTATGCATCAGATAATAACTTTGTTCAATATTTAAAGAAGTGATGGTTGTAAAACACCTTGCTGGGGTTTCTAACCTTCAATCCATGTCTGTATAGGTGCAGGAATTCTTTGGCAGTGGGAGCACTCTGCAGTCTACTGTGGTACAGGTCCTGTGGGAGAGGTTTACTGGTAAACGAGAAACCTCTGGCCTCTACAGGCGAGCTGCAGTCCTACTCCTGGGCATGGCTGCACGGTAAAGCACAGACATACAGATATATTGCCCATTGCAATTCAGGTCCCTGTTTTAATTACTTCTTTTCAAAATGTTTATATGGAAAATTCCCTTTAAGGACCTCGCTGCCTTGACTCCACCCACTCACTTTCACCCCTGTGCAGTAACACGGAACATAGCTAGAAGGCTGTTGACAGTGATTGCATGTGTTTGTCGTCCTCTGTTACATCCAGGGATACATCCAGTGCAGTTGGCTCTATGTTACTAAATAAGAGACACTTTTTTAATTAGGGTCAACTTAGACCTGTTCAGGGACAGAACAAACTTAATTCAGCATTAGGATTGTGTGTTAGTGTCAAGCTGACTTAGAAATGATCTGAAAATGTGCTTAAAGGCACATCTTTTACTTTTTGGCTTTGCCTCTGCCGTTTGACATTCAGCAAATCCCCTCATTAGTCAGAATGTGAGCTCAGCCCCAGCTTCCCTTTATTGTAATCAAAGTCACGACCATGTAACTCTAGGCCCCTTGCCAGTGAATTTCACTGAATACATACATATATATATTTTTTTATGTTCCTCAATCTACCTCAAAGACTGCCACTGCTGTAGGGAAGAGTGAGCAAGAGAGTAGAGAGAGACTATCTGCAGTCCACCCACACTGCTGCCTCTCTTCATGCAGCCGCCAGCATTTGAAACCTATTAAATCTTATGTGCTTTTCCTAACCCAGCCTCCCACTCATATTATCTGGGCAGCAGGTTAGGGCTGGTAAGGGCAGCACACTGAAGTTGGGGTGACAAATGGAGATATGGGCCCGAGTTGTTCAGAAATTGAGTAAGCATGACTGTACAGGCACTTGGGTATTGTCATTACACATTTTAAGCCTCTTTTAAAGAATGCCTCTTGCTTGTGCGTTTAACAGGGCAGAGAGGGAGGTGGTTCTCAGCAATCTTGACACTCTTTGTTCGGTGGCTCTGGGAGAGAAAGTGACGGAAGACTTCCTTCTGGCCAGAGATACTGTTATCACCATCTGCAGCATCACTGACCATGTCAGGGTAAGAACACTTCATAAGCCGGGGTTTGTCAGAAAACATTATCTGATCACTCTAGGGCAGGGATGTCAAACTCGTGCCATGGAGGGCCGAGAGGCTGCAGGTTTTCATTCCAACCGAAAAATCCACCAGGTGATTTCACTGATCACCCCACCCCCAAGCAGAGAGAAGGGACTAATCAGTGAAATCACCTGGTGGAGTTTTTGGTTGGAATGAAAACCTGCAGCGTCTCGGCCCTCCATGGCACGAGTTTGACATCCCTGCTCTAGGGCAAGTGAGTCACTGAGCTGAGCCTCTTGATTGGTCTGTCAGTGGCACAATTGGGCCAGAGCCCAAAAAAGCCTCTTGATTTACTCTTTGTCAACTGGTAACAAGACCCACCCCAATATGTTACTGTTGGTTACATTTACAGAGCATAACCATTGTTATGTTATGTTACTGTTATGGATGCTTCAAGTGATACTGCAGTATAGATGTGCGGCTTCTGAATTTTAACAGTGTTGCAGATCTTACAATATACCTTGTCGCCCTCATCAAATGGTTGCAAACTGATTAGAGACTGGTTTTAGAGTGATGGTACCCTTGTGTGTTTGATTTAAATATTGGCCAAAGTACAAAATGACTTGCTAATTTTTGGCTCCTCTGTGTGAGCCATTTAACCATCTGAGCTAAAGGATTAATTGCATAGGCTTCTTATTAGTGGTCAATGGTTAACTGGTTAATCATTAACATCCCTACATTGAACAGACTCATGGCACATAGATCAGCAGCAACAGTTGTAAATGCACAACGTTAATCATCATGCTTTTTGTCCCAGCAATCAAAGGGAGCTCCATTCAGATTGCCCCAGGACCATCAGCTCTTCACCTGCCTCACACAGGCCATTGCTGAAGGTAAATATGCATGGATTTGCTTTCAGAGGTACTGGTATATGTTGTCCGCTATTCATTGAGAAACCTGCGCACTGATATTTGTAGCTGTCTTCTAGGTTTCTCCACGCTCGGTTTCTTCCACTGACTGTCTCTTTTTCTACTTGCTCCAGGTGTGGTGATGGAAGACCCTCACTGGCAGACCTTCATGGAACAGGCTGTTCGTCTCCTCTATTTCCTGGCCGAATCCCCCGACCAGCTGTGCTCCCGCCTTCTCCAACGTAGTGCTCGCCTTTTATCAGATCAGATTGCAGAAGGTGGAGAAGTCAACAAGGATGCCTGCCAAGTGCAAGATGGATCTCAGGATTCTGATGAGACGATGTGTGAACAAGGTGAGAGACCATCTCTGTCTTTCTAAAGGAAACCTGTGTCTACCTTCACTTTGGTGTGCTTTGTGCGATCTGTGTCTCCGTGTTCCTTGCTTTCTCTTTGTGACCCTTTTCTGTGTCCTCATAATCACGTGTCACGTGTCTTTCTCTCCTGTAGTGAACTGTGTGTGCCTGGCCCAGCTGCTGGCTCTATGTGGCTGCGTGGCTTTCTGGCAGGTGTCCCACCTGGAGCGCAGCGTGAGCACTGAGCTGCGAAGGAGAAGAGGAGAGAGAGAAGAGAGGGAGGAGAAGGAGAAAGGCCCGTCCAACAAAGCAAAGGTACAGTGGGAACTGTAAATTTAGGGAGTGGATTCAAATAGGTGCAGGATCACCCGCTAATTTGCAACCCAAGTAGGCACAATACATGACATGCTCTTTATTTTGCGCAAAGAAGTCCTAACCACAGTGTAACTTTAATATGTAATATGATAAATGAGCAATAATTAATAATTCATTATCTTTTGGATTTGATCTGACTTGTGATTATAATGTAGTTGTAATGAGAGACTGACTGGACAGAACATTGGAGAAAACGCATTTCAGTCGTGTTGGAACATTGTGACATCAGTTAACCTGGAGGTGAAATATGCGTAGAGGGCCTCTGCTAATGCAGAAAGTGCTGCCCACTGTTTTTTAGCAAAAAGTGTAAAACCTGCTAAAAAACAGCCTACATAGTTCGTGTGAAAGTGGTATTGGTTAAATTAGTGCTGTGGTACCACAGCACTTTGGTGTCAACAGGTGAAGTTTTTAAAGTAAACGTAATTCAGCTCACTCCGAAAATGCATTCCCCACCCCTCCACCTAAACATGTAGAAAGCACCAATGTACTCATTCCTACACACATCACAGATTAAAAGGCAGAACAAATTACTCAATCCTGAATAAGAGGGGGAATGTTAAACTGTAAAAGGGGGACTGCCTTAAAAATAGACATATTTATATTCTGGGATTCTTGGTATAGTTTAAATACGGTCCATAGTTATTGTGTGAGGTGGATCAAGTGTATCTACTAAGCATGTATTTTAAGTTTGACAGAAGTTGTGCTATGCTAATGACTTGTTTTTGGAAGTTCTGCAGATACTTTAATGTTACAAAAGAAGCTGATACGGCTTCATAGAGGACAAGACTCATTTTAACAATCTGAATCTGAAAATTGGAGTCAGTAGGAGGGTTTACGGAGACTGTATTTTCATGACAGATGATAAACAGCTCAATTCTTCTGCCCTTCAGGGAGTAGCAAGATTAATGCCTCCTTAATGATCTTTACACTTTACTGTTTTGTATTGGGGCATTTTGCCTTTCATTAGAGAGAGTCGCTGTAGAGAGACAGGAAAAATGAGAGGGGGCTGGGGTGACATGCAGCAAAAGTCCCAGACTGGATTCAAACCCCAGGTTGTGACAGGCACATGGTGTGTAACTTAGCCACCTGAGCCGTAGGCTTATGAAAGCATAGTTTTTACTGCTAACCCTCTAGTGGACAGTGCAGACAATTTGTGAGATGTTTTCAGGGCATATGAGAGTGGGGTGATTATTTTGTCAAGGTGATTTTGACAAGATGAAACACAATTTCCCAACAGCAAGCAGCCAATGAGAGTGCTGTGGAGGAGGAGCTTGGGTTGATCGGTGCCTCAGCTGACGATACAGAGGCTGAACTCATCAGAAAAATCTGCGAGACTGAACTACTGGCTGGTAATTAAAACTTCTCTCCTCCTCCAGACTCCTGAGACTTTGTTACATATTCCTGAAAATGTTTAAGTATCCCCACCCTGTCTTTCACCTGTTTAGAGGAGAACCTGCTGATTGCGTTCCTGCCCCTGCTGGTGAAAGTTTGCAGCTCTCCAGGACGCTATTCGCACCCACAGCTCACCACTGCTGCCTGTCTGGCTCTCTCTCAGTACATGATGATCAGGTATCATATAAAAGTACACATTTGTCTGTAAATTTTCCTCTGTGTAAATGCTTTTATTTGGGTATGCAGCCTTTCTATGTGTCTTCTTGACTGTCGTCTTCTCGCCCAGCTTAGCTGGTAGGGGAAAACCTACAATAAATAATAACTGTCTTAAAGCAGCTACAAGGAACTTTCATTTTGTGCTGATTTTGTCCTTCCCCTGTCCCCTGTGGACAAAAGCGGTAGTGTTTCCAGGGAATCAAGACTGCGTTTCCCATGAGCCCCACCGCCTAGTGTCATAAAGATCTTTCCTAGCACATGCATTTGTTTTGGAAGCGAGTAAAAGAAAGACACAACTTATTTTTAATACTATTTTTATTTTTTAGACAGCTGCTCACAAGATGCACAGCGATCATGTGGCTATGTAAGATTAATAATTGTAATCTGATGACGGTGAACCAAAGTGAACTTTGTTTTCTTACCGTTCATATGCCTAGCTAGCTAAAGCTACATTCACCACCAAATCTGGCACTGCAGCACTTTCCTGCAGGGTTGTGCGGAGGTGTGGACGTGTTTATTTGTGCTTTAGAACGTAACCACCGTGAAACAATCAGAAAATAACGTTTTATTTTCCTGATTCAACTGCTTAGTCCTCACCATCACTGCTCGCTCTCTTCATTCACTCCCTAGTTCACTCAACTACTGCTTGCTTCTCTCTTGCTCATGCTTTCAGCTTGCTCATGCTCTTTTTCTCTCATCTTTTAAAAATGCTTCATGAACAAGAAATGTCCTCACCCTAGTAACGTCTTTGTACTCCCTCATGCTACAATGCTGCATGTAATGTAAACACAGGTTCTTCCACTCTGCATACTGTAAATCATTTCATCTGATTTTACGAGGAATCCAACCTGCTGGCAGGCATTTAGAATAACTATATAAAAATTGCCTATATTCTTGCTGATGGTCTCGTTTACTTATGTAGGTCATATAGGGGCATCAGTATTAAATTGAGATCAGTATTAAATTGAGACAACTGAGAAATTGTTTCATAACTCCTTGTAGCTGCTTTAATTTTGCAGTCTTGTACAAAGCTAAACTGGACTGACTTACAGGGCAACTTTTATTGCTGTGCTCTTTCTATCCATCATGTCAGCCCATCGGTGTGTGAAGACCATATTCGTCTGCTGTTCACTGTGCTGGAGCGCTCGACTCTCCCTGTTGTCAGGGCCAATGCCATCATCGCCCTTGGAGACCTCACTGTCCGCTTCCCCAACATTTTGGAGCCTTGGACCCAAAACCTCTACGCCAGGTAATGGCCCAGCACATGAAATGAGATCGTCACATTAGCTGCTCACATCGCTGCTGTTTTGGACTGAAATTCAGGCATACAGCTAATGATAGTCATAATATTTTGTTTCTTCTTTTTTTTTTTTCTTTTTTTTTCTTTTTTTCCCCCACCGTGCATAATTATATCTGGTGTCGGAGGTTTAGTACCATGTATTGGCTCATCTTCAATTAGATGCGCATTATCATAATATCCAGCGCTTCAATTTTTTCCCAAGATTACAAGGAACAAGCTAAGCCTGAGAGCCCGGCTGAGTGGGTGTATTGTAAATAAGGTTTCGTTTCAGCCAACGTTCCCTTATGCTTGTACACTTGAGCCGTCCTCATCCAGATCCCACCACCTGTCCCAGCGTGTTGTTCATTTGGACCACTGATGTGTTGCTGCTGTCACAATGCTCCACTGAGCCACATGATGGGAAAAGTTCTCTTTCCATCAGGACTTTTTAATGGGGAACAAACTTTGAGATGATCTGTGTTGGCAAACTCCGATATCGCTCTTGTATTCTGACCTTTGTAGTTTCCATAGGAACTGGCTAGCGCATCGTGGCTTGCAGAGAACCCACTCCCCCTCATGAACTAGGGAGGAGTCTTAGACTGCCTTAAACAGGGGCAGCTTTAGATATTGAACAGCTTAATTACTAGTGTGTTACAGACTGTGACCACAACCAGTACGTAGTGTGTTGTAATTATACAGAGTGGTTGGGTGAGCAGAAGGGGATAATTTTGGGTGAAGTGAAAGGTTGTACAAGGCTTTACACTGTGGTCGGGAATTTCGTTTTAAAAACGCTAAATGGTTTCTATTCACTTCTCCTGCACACACTTACGTTGGCACCACATAGCCCACCTAGAAGTTGAATCAACCAAGTTATTTTCCATTTTTATGAAGTGTGCTTTTAATTACAGTGGCTGACAATTCTCACATTGAGGTGTTTCAGATGTGTAAAACATTGGGTGCTTTTATAGTATGTCATTACCCTCCTACTGTTTTCTACCTGATAAGCATTTCATAGTGTTGCTCCCTAATTGTCTCCCACACACAAGTTCCTCACTATTTTCATTCTTCTCAAACCTGCTGCCCTGGCGCCTCCTGATAAGCGCATTAAGAATTAATTACCCTGTTCATTGTTGTTTTTAAGCCTGTGCATTGGCATGCAGAAGTATGTAGCCATGGTTTTAGATAAACCATAAGCTAGGGCCAAGTGTCTGATCCCCTGCCAAGAGTATTGCTCTACGACATAAACGGTTAATGAGTTTCTTTTGTTGTGTAGTTTTGGGCTTGTGTATATCTAAATTGGTCTCAAAATGCCATCAGATTGTCCTAGCACAGCCATCTACTTCCATTGTGTTCCAGCTGATGCAGGGACAGGTGTTTGGTTTCGGTAACGCTCTGCCTAATGTCAAGCCTTTACAGAAATGTTAATTGCCCAGGACTGAATAGTAAGTAAACAGGTGGAATAAAATGTAACCTCAGCTCAATAATATTTGACCTACGGTGCCAGCAGTAATTTAACAGTAATTTCTCTCCTCCTCCAGACTGAGTGACGAAGTCCCATCAGTGAGGCAGACAGCGGTGACGGTGCTCACTCAGTTGGTGCTTAAGGATGTGCTCAAAGTTAAAGGTCAGGTCAGCGAGGTGGCTGTGCTGCTAATTGACCCACAGCCCCACATAACTAGCCTGGCCCTCAACTTCTTCAATGAGCTGGCCACCAAGGTACACACACACCTTTTGACACTGAACACTGACAGCTTCAGCAGAGAGACGCAAAATAATTAGGAGGTGTTTCTCATTCTGTCTCCCTCTGAATGGTGTTAATCCTCAGGACAACGCCATCTACAACCTTCTCCCTGACATCATCAGTCGACTGTCTGATCCAGAGAGAGGCATGAGTGCAGAAGACTTCCATACCATCATGAAGTGAGTTGCATGTGTGTCTTTGCCTACTATCATCTGCTGTTTCTGCCCACAAAGGACTTATCCACCCCTCAGAGAATTTTAGACATTGTTTAAGAGGTAAAACTGACAGATTTGGTATTTTGAGAGAGTGGTATGTTGAAGTCTTATGTGTTTTTCAGGCAGCTGTTCTCCTATATCACCAAAGAAAGGCAGACTGAGTCTCTGGTGGAAAAACTGTGTCAGCGCTTTAGGACTGCCAAGTGAGTTCATCTCCAAATTATTTTTTGTTGTCATCTTCACACCTCTGCTCCTGTGTCTCTTCTGCTTAGTTTGAGTGTTACCCAGCTCATCTGCGCCTGCTGTCATGACTCTGTTTTACAATATTTAATTTGTGGATGACATGTGGGTGGATGTGTTGGTAATTAGTGGGTGTTTTTCACTGCATGGATAAAGCTCTAGAATTAAAGTCGGTTCACGGTTCAGAAGTGAGTTTTAGAAAATTGTTTGCTGCACCTGTCACCTACACTCATGGTTTGCTGTTCTTTCAATTTGTCATGAAAATGTTCCTCCCTGATAGTTGAGGAATTCAGAGAGTATACTTGGCCTAAGCAAGGCTTTTGTCTGACTCACCAATCCATATCCAGACCTTTTATAGGAAGGACGTTTTATATTACACAATGGCAAAGTCAATCAAATATATCATGGTCCGGGAAAATGAAATTTGGCCCAAATGCCAGGTCAAAGCCCCATTGGACCATAAATTACTGTGCATTTCACTTCGTTTCTAATCGGGTTTTCCTGGTTACTCATCCCTCCTCTCCACCCGTCTAATTCATGCACTCTGCCCCTCTCCCCAGGACGGAGCGGCAGTGGTGTGACTTGGCTGTATCGCTGTCTCTGTTGTCCATGTGTGAGCGTGGTCTTAAGAGGCTGCAGGAGTGCTGGGAGTGTTACAGTGACAAACTGACCGAGCCTGGAGTCTACCAGCCTCTGCTCTCCATCACCGCCAAGCTCCGCCGTGGGGCAAAACCCCAGCTCAAGGTGCTGCAGATGTTTCCATGTCAAAGTAGATGTCATTTTAATTTTGTCATTATCTTTGGTTGCTTTTACTGACCGTAGATTTGTTTATCCAGGCTCAGGTGGAGGAGTTTGAAAAGCGCTTGACAGCGGTTCACACGCGAGGGCTGGAGAATGTAGAAAGCCCTGAGATGGAGGAGGAGAGCCAGAAAGGAGAATCCAGCGAGCAGACAGTCTTGCGTACACCACTGCCCACCAGAGGCCGGAATCGGTCTAAGAGGGGTTAGTACTCACATCAGTCTTTGACTTACAGGTGTAATGCTGGGCACAGATGTTTTTGAGAAAGATTCAGTTGCTTTATTTGATGATTTATTTTTCCCTTTGTACAAATTAACTGTTTTCCCTCCATCTCATACAGGTCAAGCAAAACCTTCAGTTTCCAGTCATGGTGATGACAGTTTTGCAACGCCCCAAAAATCCCGCAAATCTAAGAAACCGGTCATCACCTTCAGCAGTGATGAAGAGGAAGATGAGGAGGGTGAGTGCAGTCATTTAATTCACTCACCACTACATTTTCACCTCAATTTGCTCGCAAATGAAATCTAAGTGTTCTGCTCTAAAGATACATTTTTTGTGGTGTAGTTGCGTACGGTACGGTACTCAGTCTGGCTTTCTGAATTGTATTTCCACAAGAAAGGTTTTTTGATTACACACTTAATTCATTTTCCATCTAAATGTCACTTTTCTGGTTTTTGTACAATTCCCTCAGGTGAATTCTGCTAGGTTGTGATTCGCTGAAAGTCTGCTTTAAAATTCTAAAATTGTGCACATAAAACGTTCATAGATTATTTCTCATTATGAGCAGCTCCCAGGCCTTGTAGAGTTTTAGACATTTTTCTGGCAGTCCTGAAGTCCATTGACTTTCCAACACTTGAACTGTTCACATCAAGTTCTAATCTTTTCTTGTTTTCAATCAGATGCTGTCATGGCAGAGAGTGAAACCCCCAAAGTGACAACACCCATCGCCCGCACGTCCCGACGAGCTCGCCTCAGACACTGATCTCTTTTGTCTTGTTTTTAAACTCCATGTAATCCTTTGTCTGTAATTGTATACTTGTTCTTTTACTTATACTTTTACTTACATCTTCTTTTAATTTTTTGATTATATTTGTTCTTATTTTATTTTATTTTTTTAAGATATTGGCAGCAACTAAATGATATAGAATCGTTTTTTTTTTTTTTTTAAATAAACCTGCGGCTGGTTTGATTAAAAACCCTACAACTGTCTCTCATTTTGAGGTGTGTCACTGGCGAAAGCTCTAGAGCCTGACGCTAACAGATTCGTGAAGGGTTGGGTGTCTGGTGGGTTACGTCAAGTAGATTTATACTGTCATTACTAGAAGCACTGAGTGTCCACTTGTATTATGTGTTTGGACAGCGGTGGTTCATGGGCTGTCACAGCTTGCCTAGACACTGTTACTACGCCACTTGCTTCTCCACTTAATCTCCCTTTCCTGGTCCTCTCGTCTTTCTTGCACGTTATGTCATATTGAATTGTAATCTCTTATCAGACGTCTGAAAAGGCTCTATCTTTTTGTTCTTCTCCACTGAGAGCGGCAGTATGTTATTTATTTCCACTTTTTTTTTTCTTCTTCTTCATGCGCAGCCTGACACATTTGCTATTCCATAGTTGCCCTCCACTCCTCCTGTAATCAATCTCTTTTGTAGGTCTCCCCTCAGTTTCTGCCTGGTGTTCTTCTCCCTCTCATCCTCCTCCTCCTTAGTTGCCTACTTTCCTCCTACAGCGCTCCTCTCTGCACTAACATCACATCCATTGTAGTTTAACCCCGCTCCCCTCATTGCTAATCTCTCCGCTCGCCCACTCTCTCCCACACGTTCTCCTCTCCTAAAAGACAAGAGGGTTGCACTTCTGGTATTTGTGATTGGTATATTATGTAAAGACACTTGACAACTGTAAGCTAACACTCTAATTTTATGATTATAACACCAAGTACAATTCGGAGTTTAAGTTTGAATGTATTCGGTGGATGGCAACTTAAAATCGTATACATATCCTGTACATTTTTAGCTATTCTCCTTCCAAGCAGCAGAAAGATGAATTCAATTACTCGTCTACCTGTGCTGAGTATGGAAATAATTCATTTAGCTATTCGCCCTTTCATTCATACAGAAAGACATGAATCCATGCCAAGTATGTGATGTGCATCTGGGATTACAAGGGTTTATGTACGGGAAATAATTTGAGGCCACTGAACTTGGAGGTTTCTGTGCTGGATTGTGCTGTTCCTGTTAGTGTTGTGGCAATTTGGCGGCAGGGGGTACAGGGAGCAGATGGCACTGACAGACTGTAACTTACCCAACAGAGAAGAGAGGTCAATACACACTGGGAAAGACCACATAGACAAAGGAGATAGAGTGAAGCTAATATGCATAAGGAGCATGGTTACCATGTAAGAAAAAAAAAGTGTAATTCAGATAAATCCATGGCTGAAATCTCTATTCCAAGTCATGGATCCATTGAATCCATTTATAAAAGAGATGAGTTGATTTTTTTTTTTTTTACTACAATTATTACATGAGAAGTGACTGAGTATGAGCTGAGGCACGTCTGAGATCTGTGGATGAAGAGCATTCATGTTAAGTAGATGTCATCTTTATGATAAAAGTCTATATAAACTAATGAGTGAAATACAGAAAAGTAGGCTCCTCCAATCTGTGCCTCATAACTTAGTTACATTGACAAGCCATCAGCTGGCCATTGCCCTTTGACCTTAGTATGTGAAGTCCAGTGGCAAAAATATGGCATTCAGATTTGTTCGGTCACCTTGGCAATGACTCACTCTCTAAGGCTATGACATCATTCCACTGGAAAAAGGGGGGTGGGAGTGGGGGGACTTTGGCTCTACAAAACCTCTGCAGCATCCCAGCTGATACCCAAACATTCAACCTCTGCCAAGTGAACAAAGACGGAAGGAGCAATATCGTCCTTGCAATCCCATCACACAGAGAGAGAGAGAGAGAGAGGGAAGTGGGAGGGGCAAAGTGAGTGAGATAGTGATGCTTGCAGCAGGTGCCAACAAGTGAGAGGTAGCTGAGAGAAGAGGAAGAGAGACTGAGAGGCAGAGGGAGATGGAGCTGAGCCTCTAAGAGCAAAAGACAGTGAGACCTTTGACAGAAAATCAGGAAAAGGTGAGTATTTTTTTTAATTATAATTTTGTTTCAAATGTTAATTTACTGAGATGTTTATTTCAGATTGAAGAGCAGCAGCATGCAATGCTGTTTTTATAAATGCAAACTAAATTTTGTCCAGTTGTAAAGTGTATACTTAAAACTATTTTTTAAATGATTTAGAGTACATATTTCACGACTTGATACTGCATTAAAATCTGAAAGATACTTGACTGTAATAATGTAAATGCAAAATAGACTCATGCAATGAAGCAACAATTTAGTGTTAAACTCTCAAGCTCTTATATTTGTTTTTTCTCTAATGGGCTCCAGTAATTGTGTGAACAGTAAAATCCTTTGTCTTAATCACCTAAATTTTTACCTTTTATTTTTTGAACAAAAGATCAAATTAGTACCTAATTTCATATAATTTCATTGCCTGGAGTTATGCACAGTCCAAATTTTAGTTATATAATTAGACTATGTATTATTTCGTCATTATCAACATATCTGTACAACTTCTATTAGGCTATAATGTAGAAAATGGAAATAGACGGCCGTCGGAATATAATATGATTAGTACGCTGGATGTTATCACAACTATTTTCTCGTCAGTTTCCTTTGTAATCCTGTGTAAAATTGTTTCAGAGCCACATGTGCTTTTGCATCAGTAACTTTCCTTTCCCTATGTGTGCGTGCGTGTGCGTGCATGTGTGCGCGCAGCAAGTGTGTGTCCAGCCCTTGTCCTCTGCTCAGTGGTGCCCCTCCTCTCTGCTGCCATGCTGTGCCCCGTGCTGCTCTGTGCCACTCTGCTCCTGCTGGCACCGCTGGAGAACACAGAGGCTCGCGCTCTGCACCCCTCTCCCGATGCCCTGCAGGTAGGGGGGTGGGAGAGGAGAGAGGGGGTGGAGGGTGGAGGAAAAGGCAGAGTAAATGAGAAATGCGGGAGAGTAGACCGAGGAAAGCGGAGAGAGCGGGGAAGGATAGGAAAAGGGAGTAATGAAATGTATCTTTGATTGAATTAACATTCTCCCTCTTTGCGTGACTGGCAATTGAATTGTATCTGTTTGCCTCCCTCTGTAGTTCATGGAGCAGTTTCTGGAGAGGTACAATGACCTTCTGACCCTGGACGACCTGGAGAACCTGCTGAGCAGCCAGCCGGAGGAGCCCTCCGCCTTCAGCACTGGGGTCAAAGTGGCCGAGTACCCCAAATGGGCCGACCTGCCTGCACAGGGTGAGACCCCTTGGCTCCGCCTGCTGAAGGGGGCTCTGGCCAATCAGAAGCGAGCAGAACCGGACCGGTCACGGAGGGGATGGAACCGAGGATGCTTCGGGCTGAAACTGGATCGGATCGGGTCGATGAGCGGACTGGGCTGTTAGTGCAGACGAGGGGAAGCAAAGACTGATGTCATCCTTCATTGAATATCACAAGGAAACGCACACATGCAAAGGCATTCACACACAGTGAAGGATGTTTACATGAGTACATGTAGTATGGTGTATATTTGCAGTATTGCTACAGTTTCATCTAGGTACCGTAGATCAAATGCTTTACACTGTTTTGGCTGTTTTACGGGACAGCTGTAGTTTATTTCATGTTTAAGTATCAATGAGTATTGAATATGTGAGCTATGTTTACATAAAATTGTTACATTTTATTGCGGGAGTTGTATTTCTTCTTCTTTTTTAAGTAAATTGGCACTTTATGTTTTTTCCAGGTTTGTCAAAGTGTAAATGTGTCTAGATATGTTCATTCTGTAGGCCGGAGAAAGTCTGTAAAACCATGTGTAGGCCAATGGACGTGGATATTTGAAATTGGAAATTGGTGTTTGCAATTCGAAAATTGTGGCACCTGTAATTCCAGCTGTTCATTTTCATTGATGTTTTATGGCTTACTTATAATTTGCATGAATAAATGGATTTCACATTTGTGTTGGTCTGGTTTATGCCCAGAATTTTTGATCATGAGGTGCAACAATCACGTCTGTCCTACACGTCCCAATTTGTTCACTCTGTATTGACACGCATCATGTCAATTTGCGCGATTCCTCTCAAAACGGAGCTCCAATTTCTCACGGCAGATTTTTTTTTTTTTTTTTTTTTTTTTTTTTTTCTGTTACT
>OMLF01020184.1:33870-53091 GCA_900302615.1 Holocentrus rufus
TTTTTTCTTTTTTTTTTTTTTTTTTACCTCTGGTACATGTGTTGTTTTATTACATCTGCCACTGGATATTGGAGGAAGTGAAATTTTCCCTCGGGCTGAATTTTTTTGGGGGTGGCTGAACTATTAATAATTGTATCTTACTTGCTGTCACACACTAATCAAGCCTCACTGCAGCTTCCAAAACTGACTTCACTCCAGTGTGAAATCCGATTTCCCGTGGCTGAAATCTTGAGGACAGGGACATGAGAAAAACAATATTTTGGCATCTTTCTTCTTTCTCATATAACTTCATTTCACAATGTTCTATCACATTTACATAATGTTTTTCTCTCTCTCTCTCTCTATATATATATTCATACAGTCCTTACCCACAGAGCGCTCAGTTTGAGAACGAAAAAGACGCTGCTTCCATCAGACCCAAAGGCAACGCTCGCAGGTACATGACTGTGATAAATTAGGAGAGCATGCAGTGGCGGTCCTGGGTCATTGAGCGCCCCGGGCGACACTCCTGTCAAACTCTGACTGGTGCACGACCTCGCTCTCGCGCAGCCTCAAGTGCTGCCGCTGCTCCTGGTCGTTTTGACAGCAATTACGTCACATAATCCGCGCCCTCTGCCCTCTGTGCTGAGTGGAGGAGAGGAGGCCTTTCCCCACTTGCTGATGTAGGCAGTTGCCTGTGTTGACTATATGCCAAGGGACTGCCACCGAGAACATGAAGAGTAAGAACAGCAAAATTTTAAGTATTAGTGTGTGACAGAATCATGTGAAATAGGCTGAAGAACTAAAACTAAGTATTGGTGTACCTGACAACATCAGGTTGGGTAATTATGAAGTGATCAACTAAATAAACCTAGAAGCAGTTTAGGGAGTAAAAACACTAAGAAAGTTCTTGTTCTGTTAGTTTCTGTTACAACTTTTCAAGATCTTGGGGATTTGAGAAGAATATGGAACAACTACAACAGTAATTGAGCATCAAGTTTACATTTACATTACATTTAAGTCTAAATTTGTGGGAGACATTCTAACTGGCCCTTCCTGACCTAGACTGCACATCCACTCAACACTGAATTGAATGAGAAGAGGGCCATTGTGAATCTATACTCAGTAATGTTGACAGGATACAGACAAAACCATTTCTGTTTTTTTATGTTTGTTTCAAGTCTTTGTCAGTAGAGAGTCGGCCCACCATGCTCTTTGGGTTTACTTTTTATTTGGTGTTTTGATACCAAACACATGCAGGCGCAGTTTTCTACCACAACACTAGATGTCAGTCTTGATCCATTATCTAATCTAGGCTTGACTGTTCCTCCTGGCTCCAGTGCCCTCTAGACTTTGCACTGCAGGACAGAAACAGTAACAACCAAATTGAAGGCCTAACTCTTACATGAAAACATGACTGTAATTGTACAATGTGGACATTGCAGATCACTAAGAAGAAAGTCATCTTTTATTTTTTTTGTGTACTTTCAGATAAATTAAACCAAACCTGAATTTCAGATGAATAACATAAGTCAATCTTACTGCAGGCC
This sequence comes from Holocentrus rufus, assembly GCA_900302615.1. Classification (NCBI taxonomy): domain Eukaryota; kingdom Metazoa; phylum Chordata; class Actinopteri; order Holocentriformes; family Holocentridae; genus Holocentrus; species Holocentrus rufus. Next base: position 35,400 of record OMLF01020184.1, read on the forward strand.
TGCTTGTTAAAACCGTGGCGTACGTGTTAAATAGATTTTCTTGATTGGAATTTTATTGCTGCGGCGCTGAATTAAGGGGACAAAAATAGTAATCTCCTCAACATACTTGATCCAATGCCCAATCACACTGCTCCCTACTGTGGAGAGAGGTTGGCATGATCTAAAATGGCAGAATGAACATGTGATCTGCATGAGGCAGCGTCAGATCATGTACAGTACACAGTTTATGCCGTAGCGACAGTGTTGACGAGCCAGCCAGCATCTAATCTTAGACTGACCTTTACGTCCCCTCTTTGACCTTAAGCTGTAAAGTACAGGCCAAGACCGGCATGCCTTCACTGAGGGATGTGGCAGTTCAGTTATGCCCAGGCATTGGCTGTCAGCCACAAACCAGACCACCATTGCCAAGTGTTGGTACTGAGTGGCATAACAGTTAGCATGCCATGCAATACATTTTAATACTTGCAATACTATGGCAAAAAGTCGGAATTATTGCATGTTATCTCCCTGAATGTATGTTTGAGTGCATAATGAACTACATGATGTGTTGCACATGTGTGGCTGGCTGTGGTGACAAGATGCCATGCCATGGGTAAGGTTTCAATCAACTCTTGGGAGAGCCTAGTGAGGAGGCCCAGTATGCAGCTGGAGGGATATTTCTAAAAGGATTAAATGTGAATAGTTTTCTAGTTTAAATGGACACCCTCATTATTCAATGTCAGCATTTTATATTATCTTCTATAAGAAAATACCTCTTTCCTTCACCCCTAATGCCCACAATGGTACAGCACAAGGGAGTCAAAATAAATTCATAGACGAACAAAAAACAGCTGACAAGTCCAGGCTTCATGTGTCCAACAAAGAAAAATGAAGAAAATTAGTCTTTCAGCAGCATGAAATGTTGCAAAGAACTATCTGTGTGTTCTGACAAAGCCTTTGAATAAACTGGTGGGATGGTCTGCCTGCTCAGTTTTTGGGAAGACATGTCCATAGAACCTGGTGGACATGTAGCTATAAATCAAATGTTTTGATAGATTCAAATGCACTGTGGAATACACTTCACACACTGTGCAATTTACACGGAAACTAAAAGATTATGCATCCTCAGTTCACCGAGCCACACGTGTGGTGATAATTTGTTTTTCATCTATCACAGTTCTTGCATGTGACCTTTTTTTTTTTTTAGTATGATGCAAAATTACATAATTCTACAATACAAATTGCACATATGTAACATAGAAATTTCAACACCGTTTAATCATAGCTTCAAGCCTAATAACTGACTTTTTCTATGAGCTGCATACAAACACACACTGCTACTATATGGCACAACCTTTACAAAACACTGACAAAATAAATAAACAAAAAAGCATTTTGTATTAAATTGTTGGTATATGTTTATTAAATTAAAAAGAAAAAGCTTGAATTTTCACCTCAAATTTTTCAAGCCAAACCATGGCACAAACCAAACTGTGGCCTTTGTACCAAGGTACAACCGAACCGTGAATAAGGCAAATCGTTACACCCCTTAATATCTGAAGATGTTTACACTGCACACGCGCAATGATCATGTGCTCATGCTGAGTAATCGAGGCAAAAGCATCGACTTCTGCTTGCCTGTACAGATAGAGAGAGAGGGAGAGGGTGAGGGAATGGAGAGAGAAGAGCGAGAGAGTGGCAGAAAGTGAAGGGTCATGGTCTTTGGACATGAAATGTCATAGTAAGGAAGACAGAGATTTGATCCCTCATTTGCTCTATCTCCGTGGCTCTTTTTATTTACTGAGAAGGTCAGTCAGGGGACCCTGGTCTTTTTTCACTCCACTATCTAAGGACATGTGTGACTGTGTATGTTTCCTAATCTATATCCAAACCTCATACTTATAAACAAGAAAGATGAAAACAAAAAAAAAAGACTCAATAAAGAGGCAGTATGGCACCACAGTGACTTAATGTTAAAAGTATGCATAGAGCTAATAGCATAAATCTCTGTCTGAACAGTGAAAGCACCAATGTAAATCCTTTCATTGTCAGCTGAATGCAATGTTGCCAGCTTGAGACCTATAATTAGCAGCAATATAGGTCATATTTTGATCCCAGTGAAGCAATAGCGTGTTATTTAAGTTAACTTATACTCACATGAAGTCAGCTTCTAGAAGCCAACCAGTTGCTGGCTGACGACCTTGACATTCAGAGTGGGCGGGGTGAGGAACCGTGTCCATTAGAGAGGCGTGGCTTAACCTCTGGTCCCTCATAAATACTCCGTGTTAACTTTGTTCGTCCCCACTCACACCGGAGTCGCAAGAAAGACTGAGGGATCTCACAAACGGTAACTACCTGGTGAACAATTTCAGTCTGAATATTAGGAACCTGCAGAGCCTAAGGAACAAGCTGCTTGGATAAAGAGCAAGATTTGGATCATCTAGAAACATTTTGGCTTTTGCATGCTACAGCAGTTGATGAAGAAATTAAGATGCAGTGAAATTCACTTTGCTTTATTTTGTTAATACGAATTTGCTGTTAAGAGTTGCACTTGCTTATGAAGAGGTTTCAATGGTTTGCAGTTTAGTACACCTAAATTGCAAAGCATTGAAACCTCTTCTAAACCAGCAGGCAAAGCTGTGGTCTTACTACTTAATCTCTCATAAGACTAACAAGATAAAAAAAATATTTACAAAGAATTTTATCCAGACTGTGACCAAAGATAGGCGACGCTTGTCAGAGCAGTACTTTGCATGCTCTTTTGATCTCTTCGCAAGTGCTTATCTTAACACATAAACTGTGAAAGGTTTATCATCAAATGTGAGCCAGTAAATGCCACTCATAAATGACGGTTTATCAATATTAATGGATAACTCTCTTTCCCCTCTCCTCCCACTTTCTCCTCTCTGTCCTGCTCTCTCTTCTCTCCTTCCAGAGGACTAAACTAACCCAGGCAAAATGGTGAAAGTCGGTATCAATGGGTAAGAGCACATTTTTAATTTTATTTTTATACCTTCCACTCTAATGCAACTAGATTGATAATACACAATTTCGGAGTCACTCAGGCTACTCTTAGTATTACATGTGTGATGTAATCTCTGCACCCCCTGCTCACACTGCCACACCCATTTCTCCGGCTTACACAGGATGCATACAACAGCATTTGACTCTCCAGCTTTTCTGGAAAATATTCAACCATATCAAGCACCCACAACCAGTGTTTCCTTAAATTTTTAAAACTTCTTTAAATCAAATCTTTCAGCAAAGTAACCTCTGCTGAATGATTAGATGTGTGCATGAAGCTGACTGCTCTGAATAGCAGGACAAACCACAGTTGGTCTGTAATAAATAGCGCTGTCATGCAACAGCTGCAGCACAAAAATTGTTTTGTATAGAGAGCATGCACACACACACCCACACAGACACACACACACACACACGCACAGAGACACATACACAAACCTACGGCCAGTCACCCGGCAGCTCTCATGTTTTTCTTGATGATCTTTGAACTTTGGGCCCTCATCAGCAGATAGCAATGTGGACAGTGTGACTTTGACGTGGGGGGTTGCTCAGGAGGGAATTGTTTTTCTGACAAGTATAGGAAGACCTGTAACTTAAACAGAAGATCATTATTGCACACATGAGCTGACATTTTAGTATCTGCCTATCTGCATGTTTGTGTCTGCCCTAATCTCCCCCAACACGTCGATCCCATTTCTCCTCCCCTTCCTCTGTGTCCTCCCCCTTGTCTGAGGACAGAATGTGTCTGTGCCAGCGTTTGGGCCTGCAGTTAAAAAGTAACTCACCCACTGATCAAACAGTGCACTGCCGTCATCAGGATTACAACATTAGAGCTTCATTTCGACTTTAGCCCCCAGAGAGAAGAGAGAGAGCAGGATAGCCATAATACAATACACAGACACTCATACACACACACGCACACACCCTCCCCCTCCTTCTGCCCCGCCTCCTGAACCCTGCCCTTTCTGCTGTGGTCTCAGGTCACCTGGGGAGTTAAATTTCTCTCTACACAAAGCAGTAAGCTAGACCAGTCATGTTAAGTAGATTATGTTTGTGAAATTTTATTTTAAGCCTGAACGCAAAAGTTGATTGCAATAGTGGATGGTTTGCAGACTTATTGAGCATTTGAGACACCATTTAATTGAGTAAAAGAACTTCATTTATGTAATTAGAGGAAGTAATACATGCAGTCACTCACAGCCCCTCACAGGGGCTGCAGCTCCAGAGCTGATGGCGTCATGCTTCCATCTAGAGGCCAGACTGAGGAACAACACTTCTCTGCTCTTTCAGATTTGGCCGCATTGGTCGTCTGGTGACCCGCGCTGCCTTCACCTCCAAGAAGGTGGAGATTGTGGCCATCAACGATCCTTTCATTGACCTGGAATACATGGTGAGTCAACAGGACTGGTTGACATGTGATGCATTATGATCAATGGGAAATCAGTCAAATGTTGTCAATGTTTGTCAAATCTTTGAGCCGCTTGGAAGTTTATTTAGAGATCTATGCAAGATAAATTTTTTTCATCAAAATCATAATCAAAGTGACATGCAAAATATTTGTTCACCTGAATTCCATCCTCATGAAGAGAGTACATTAGTGCACACGTCTTAGTCTTGCACCGAGCCAGAATGCATTTGTCATTTGCCTCACGAGTTCCTCATCTTACCTTCTTCTCTCCAAACAGGTCTACATGTTCAAGTATGACTCCACCCACGGCCGCTTCCACGGTGATGTCAAGGTTGAGGGTGACAAGCTGGTCATTGATGGACATAAGATCACCGTCTTCCACGAGTGAGTTCCCCTGACCTCTTTTGTTAGCCAAACTGTTATTGCAGAAAATATTTCAGTTTCATCACACTTTGACAAACAGAGATATGCCAGAAAAGAATTAAAACATATTGAATAAACACTGAATCTGACACTAACCTTGCTATACACTGTGCTCCATGTGTTTTGCAGGAGGGACCCCACCCACATCAAGTGGGGTGATGCTGGTGCCCAGTATGTGGTTGAGTCCACTGGCGTCTTCACCACCATTGAGAAGGCCTCTGTACGTACTCATCTCATCCTCTTAAAAATGCTTTATTCTGTATTATAGTAGGACACATGATATCTGACCAGAAATCAGTGAACTTTTCAAATGTGATTTCAATACAACTAATTTCCACTGACCGTCAATTCCAGGCTCACTTGAAGGGTGGTGCCAAGAGAGTCATCATCTCTGCCCCCAGTGCTGATGCCCCCATGTTCGTCATGGGTGTCAACCACGAGAAGTACGACAAGTCCCTCCAGGTTGTCAGGTAAGAACAAGGAAAGGTGCCTCACTGAAAATTATATTCACAAAGTCACAATGACGACCATTTGTGACCAAGGAATTATTATATTACTACAAGCTTTTCTGCTTAAGTTAACATTTTGGGACACACACTTTTCTTTTGGAATCGCACTATTGGGATTTGACACTTCTTTCTCTGACTCTCTGTAGCAACGCTTCCTGCACCACAAACTGCCTGGCTCCCCTGGCCAAGGTCATCAACGACAACTTTGTCATCATTGAGGGCCTGATGGTAAGGATTAAATCGCTCTGCCTGGCAACAGTCTGGCAGGGAGAGACTAAGCACATCGAACACCAGATTGAACAAACATATAGATGACGCTACAAAGGAGGGGGCAAGCTATGTTTAACTCCACCCCCCCTCCCTTTAATCTGTACTTACTCATGTCCTTTCTCTTCCTCGCCCCGCCTCTGTCCATCAGAGCACAGTTCACGCCATCACTGCCACCCAGAAGACCGTGGATGGTCCCTCTGGTAAGCTGTGGAGGGATGGCCGTGGCGCCAGCCAGAACATCATCCCCGCCTCCACTGGTGCCGCCAAGGCTGTGGGCAAGGTCATCCCCGAGCTCAACGGGTCAGTGCAAAGTCTGAAAATATTAGGTTTCATTGATACTCTGACTAAATAAATAAATAAATATTCAGCAAGCTCAATGATTTTTAATTTCTCATCTACCTCTATATTTCACAGCAAGCTGACCGGCATGGCCTTCCGTGTCCCCACCCCCAACGTGTCCGTGGTTGACCTGACTGTCCGTCTGGAGAAGCCCGTGAGTAAACCCATAACAAACTAAAATGTATGAATAAGAATAAAAATAAAATTATAAAGCCATATCAATATCAATACAAACTCACTTCCTTTGTGCAGGCCAAGTATGACGACATCAAGAAGGTTGTCAAGGCTGCTGCTGAGGGACCCATGAAGGGAATTCTGGGATACACAGAGCACCAGGTGGGTGCTCGACTTCAACTCTTATATTTAAACAACTTTTTGGATCAGCATGCCTCTTAACAGTCAGAGTGTGTCATGGAGAATTTTCCCCCTCTCTCCTGCAGGTTGTGTCCACAGACTTCAACGGTGACAACCACTCCTCCATCTTTGATGCTGGTGCCGGCATCGCCCTCAACGACCACTTCGTCAAGCTGGTCTCATGGTACGACCTCATGCATGGAACAACAAACGCTCCACACAGACTGGAAGACACACACAGAGAGAGACATAAACACTCACAAACACGTGCATTACCTCCGTAACATCCACATATTTCAAGAAGATGAATCTTTACTCCTCAGTGACCATTGTTTTCTTGCGCCTCCACAGGTACGACAACGAGTTCGGCTACAGCAACCGTGTCTGCGACCTGATGGCCCACATGGCCTCCAAGGAGTAAAGCAACCAACCAATGGACCGCGACTGCGCAACGCCACATCACCCACATTCTCCCCATCACGGAGTTATGCATTTACAATAAGAAACTGTACAATCCATGACTCTACCCGATTCCATCAGATCGCTGACCCCGTAATCTGCCTGAGGAAAGGTTCCACAGAAAGCAAAACAAAAAAAAAGCATAGGTTTCAATTGATGACCAACTTATTTTTTTATTGTTAAATCCCTGTTCTGTTCTTGTATGAGATGGAGTGAAGGTGTGAGAGTCTTTCGCTGTCTGCGGTGCTCAGGTGCTGCATTCAGTGGTGGAATAAAGTCCTCTGTTTGTGAGATACAACCTGTCCGCTCTCTTTTGTCATTCCACAGAGAAAGAATAGAGCAAATCTACACAAAAAAGTACAATGGTGACATTGCTAAATAAACTGTATATGGTTCAGTGACTATACTATAAACTTACTAGAGGGATTTATTCATTTATCTAATCAATTTCCACCTGAGGGAATACATCAAAACAGGATCAACAATTACCAGGGACAATAAAACTGAACTTGATTTCCCACAAAAACTCTACAGACAGCAAGATAGGAGCAACACTGATTGACTGAAATAGCCCAGATTTAAAGGGTAACACCACTCAATTTAATGCTGCATTCCAGACAACTTATAAGTGGAGATTTTCCCAGCCTCCTACTAGAAATAGTACAGTGTAACAACACCCAATGTAAGAGTTAATACTCAGGAACCCAAGGGAGAAAAATATACTCTGACTTCACAAGCTATAGACATCTGATGTCATACAACAGTGTCAGCACCCATGGAGGTGCACATTGTAAATGGTAAACAACCAACTAAAACACTTTTTCCTTCATGACATTAAAATAAAACACAATATCGTATTGTAAAAGCTGTTCCTGCATGTAAAATGTCAAGGATCAAGACTTTTTCATGGTCACTAACCCTAACCACTTTTGACATGGTGCATCTGGAAGTCAGAAATTATCACGGGGAAATTCCAGCCACCCACTTTGAATGCAGCAAACCTTTTTCACAGCAGCTGTTTTGACATGAATAGCAAGATAAACACAGGTGTTGCTAATGAGATCAATCAGGGTTCTGTTCTATTTACACAGCCAGTGCCGTGGTGCTGTGATCACTAAATTGATTTGGTGCTGTGTGTGCTTTGAAATTAAATCTGTGTGAAAACTATCATTTATTTAATTAGAGCCTAGAGGTGCGCAGATGACAATACTCAGTTCAAAGCATGCATATTTATTTATATTTTCAGTGTTTTTCAGTATGTTACTTTTCTAACAAGATGTCCGTCTGCAGGCTGTTATTATACTCTTCTACAAAGACCAATATACAAACATAATTGATATTTAATAGAATGCTAATATAGTCTAATTTACTCTTTCTTTTCCAAATGCCAAATGCCAAAAATGATTGTTGTAATGAAACTGTTGAATAATAAAGCTCTCTTTATAAAATAAAAAATAGGTGTTTAATGTCAGAAGTGTGCAGGGACATTGTTGAATAATGGATGAATAAAGAGAGACAGTGGGTTTGCAGAGAAAAGACTGAGGGAAGGACAGAAGTCACACCCTCAAATATCCACCGACCCCACCTCTCTCCCTCTCTCCCCCTCTCTCCCTCTCTCCTTCTCACTGTTTGAGTGCCTCTTCCTGATCTCAAAGCCAGATTGTCAACAGCAAAATGGTCTCTGGAAAAATACCATGGAATTACCAAGAGAGGATTAAGATTGTATGAAAAAAAATATGAAAAGATATTAAGCGGTAAGACCAAACAAGTGAGCGAGCCTACAGAAAAAGGCACAGACAGACTGACATTGACATAGGAAGGTGAGTATGCTTGCGAATCCTCTCTATGTGTGTGTGTGTGTGTGTGTGTGTGTGCCTGTGCATGTTTGTGCATCTTTCTGTGCATGAGTGTCTTGGAGGAAGAGTGCAGGAGAAACAGACAAGGAGACTGTGTTATATATGTATCCTATGAGAGACGGTATATTGTAACCTCTGCTCCACTCTTATTTTGATCTGCACATGAAGAATACAAAAGAAGCATGAGGAAATGTGAGCATGCGACTAACGGAGGCCTAATTTCTTGCTGAAATTGTTGAGCTGATGCTAGCAGCTGTCAACATAACACAAATGCTGGCTGACATTTCTTTCCTCAAGAGATAATGACACGTCCTTATTCTTATAATTACTGTAAACCCAGTTTGGTGTCGCGTTATTTTAATTCCACACTGTTTGCACGCTTTCAGTGGCTCTTTGGGGGTCCAGGAGGCTGTCTCATCTCTCTGTGTGGTGGTTTAGGTCAGTGCTGCTGGGTTTATGGGAATGAATGGCTTACAAAGAGGCTCCTGGTTCATCCCCTCCTCTGTCCACCCGCTGTACCGATCCCACCTCTCACACAGTGCAGACCTGGCCCTCGCCGCCTTCCTTATTATCACAGGTGAGATTATCTTCTTGGCTGTAGATGATTCTCGGGTAATTCAGAGGATGCTTTTATCTTCGAGTAATTCACTTCAGTGGTGAGAGATTATCCACTTCTCACACTGCATCAAAAACACAAACACATAAATGTAGCATAAACAAACAGAATATGTTCTGACACATTGTGTGTACATAGACTCTGATAAAGACACCGTGTGTTGAAATGTCTGTTTGCACTAATAAAGTCTATCAATTGATCAGTGTGCTCCAGTCTTGTCCTCTATCTGTGATGCACCTGGTCAGTCATACCCTATGGATGATCTGCAGTCATCTCCTTTTTCCAGTAACACAAATATTTTAAATTGTGCCAAAAGATGCATCATTGGATCATTATGTTGTGATAAGAGGCTGAACGTAAACTATTAAACTATTAATTATCAGAATACTGCGGTGCAAGCTGCCACCATGAGCTCAAAGTCTATGGTACATCACAGATTTGTTTTACATGATGGAGACGCACATCAACTCTGATGAGGGGCTTTTGCCTCATTCACGGCCATGACTGTCAACATCTATTATCATTGTGTAAGATTAGACCAGACAGTCTCCTGCTGTTTTTTTTTTTTTTTTGAGGGCAGTGCAGCACATGCTGCCTGAATGCAAAACACTGCAGCTAACTGTGCCAAACCACAGCACTAGATGACACACAATACTCTTCATATTTACTTCACAGCGTGGGGCTTCTTAGGAACTTGCCGGTTTCATTCCTAATGGATCCTAATCGACCTTCACTGTCTGTTTTTATACAACAAAACCAAAATAGCTATGAACAAACAAGGCACCTGCTCCCCACCGGCAAGCATGACAGTTTGTGTGCGGTGGGTTTTATCCGGGCCGGTTGGCAGAGCGTGGAGCAGCATGAGTGGGCAGGTGGACAACAGAGCCGCAAGTCACGTTTGAGTGGCATGGACAAGAAAAGATCAGATTAATAACCATGCATTGATCCACCGCATCTGGTCCAGACCACATGGTAATGCACAATTGTTATTTCCAGGACTGAAAGGCCACCTGCTGCGATAATGTTTTGTGATGGGAATTAATAAATAATAAATGTGCCAAAGCCCGTCTCATGCTCAGGTAACCACTTCCAACTGTTTTGGCTTTGTGTCAGTCACATCTCATAACCCTCAACAGCAGGCCTCTTTTCTCCCTCCCTCTCTCTCCCTCCAGGTGTCATGTCAGTGCTGGGGAACGGCATGGTGCTGCTAGTTTACTGCAGGAAGAGGAAAAAACTCAAACCCCCAGAGCTCATGACCGTCAACCTGGCTGTCTGCGATTTTGGCTTCAGCCTCTTGGGAGCGCCATTTCCCATTATTTCCAGGTACAGAGAGAGAGTCTTTCATTTTAAATCTTGATTCATGTGACACAAACTCAAGGAGGTGATATAGTGATCATCATCTCCAACACTGCAGTGAGGCGTTGTCAGAGGCAGAAGGTCATTATTCATGCTAAGCCCCTCTCTCCCTCTGTCAGCCTGTGTCACGCCTGGGTGTTTGGGGAGGTGGGATGCCTGTGGTACGGCATGCAGGGCTTTGTGTTTGGCATCGGCTCCCTCCTCACCACCTGTCTCATCTCCATGGACCGCTGCCTCAAGATCTGCTGCTTCAGATACGGCAAGTCTGAGGCATTCTGCTTACATTGGCACACACACACAGGCCTGGACACACAAAATACACATAGACAGACAGAAAGACACACACACATGCACAGAGGATGTTGGGGACAAGTTTGACAGCATATTATTTAACTGGTAGTTTAACTACATTTTGCAGCAGCTCAATTAAGTTCAATTAAGTTAGCTGATAGTTCAATGTAGTTGAGCAAAACTGATTTGGCCCATCAAATTTGCAAATAGAGATTATTTTCTTGACCATTTTAGTTGTAAAATTTGTAAAGGTCAGATGTTACAAAATCCAGATTAATTTTGAATTTATCAGCAGCAAAAGTATGACCTCACTTACAATCCCTTGAACTGAAATGACTTGGCTCACTCAGTAATCCTGCTTGGTGCAGTAAGGACTCTAATTTCTGAAAACCAGGTTTAAGAATGATGGACATTTGGAAGGTTGCCGTTCCTTTCACCTTCCTTTAAGTACTTTGGGTGTGTGTGTGTGTGTGTGTGTGTGTGTGTGTGTGTGTGTGTGTGTGTGACTTGCAGACAGAATGTTTAAGTGAATAAATGGGCATTTTTTGCAACACGCTTAATTAAGTAATTTTCTATGATAACCAAACTACAGCTTAGCTACACACAAAGAGTCAGTTAAATTTATTTATGTTTGAAGACAAGGATTAAGTGAAACCTCAAAACTCTGCTAAGAGGAGGTGCAATGTATGGATGAATGCTGCTTACGCTCACAAACTCTGCACAATGCATGAATGCTCCAGTTCATTAAGAGGTTTACATGCTTCTTGTCTCTATAGGTCAGTGGGTTGAGAGGCGGCATGTGTCTCTGTCTATAGGCCTGATGTGGGTTTACACTTTCTTCTGGGCCTCCCTGCCTGCTTTTGGCTTTGGGAGCTACGGACCAGAGCCCTACGGAACCAGCTGCACTATCAATTGGTTTATCTCTGATTTTCACCTATATGAACATGTATACATAGAACAACATGCTCTTAAAATAGTGGTACGAGCACATAGCTAACTGCTTATATGCTTATCTGCAAATGTATTAAGGTGGAGAATGAAGTCCTTCCTAAATGACAGAGTCTACATCTCCCTGATCCTGATGTTATGCTTTGGATTCCCTACATTCACTATCATCGCTTCATACTTGGCCATCCTGCTGACGGTGAGGGCAACTGCTGCTGCTTGATGATACAAAATGCAAAATGTAGAATCAGGGGATCTTTGTCTCTGTTCCCTCAGTTAATTTGTATTAATAGTTAAAAAATACTGGCATGAAGAATATGATGATTTTTATATGTCACTCTAACATATATGTGATTAAATGGTTGTGGATGCTTTTGTACTTTTAGGTCTACAGATCTAATCGCACCCTGGCTTCTATACCTTCCACCTTTGTCAATCACTCCAGAAAAGATCTAAGACTTACAAAGGTAGAACTTACAGAGAATATTTGTTATGAAATGTGCAGCACATTCCAAATTAAATGAATGATTCAGATCCTGCAGGGAGAGTAAATCGTATGTCTGTTCCAGATGGCTGCTGTGGTGTGCACCACCTTCCTTCTGGCCTGGACTCCCTACGCCACCGTGTCCCTTTACTCCGCCCTCGTCCCCAGAGACGAGCAGGAGACAGAGGCCACGCTGCAAACTGCGACGAGCCACACAACAGGCTCTCCGACCACCCCAAAGATGCCGGACTTCCCTTCTCTGCTCAACTGGACTGCAGAATATTATGGGAACCTCTACTTCAACCCTGAGAAGTGGAGGGACGCTGCTGACGTGCCGCCCTCCTCCACCTCAGGCCCGAGTGAGGCCGCCTCCCCTCTCAGCTCCTCCCTGGGCCAGGAGAGGGTGCCAGTGACACCGAGCTCCCAGCCTGTCTCTTGTCTGCCACCCATCTTCAGCCTGATCCCTGCCATGTTTGCCAAGTCACACTGCATGATTAACCCTTTCATCTACCAGATCATGAACAGGGAGTTCAGGGACGATGTCTATGAGGTTTTGTTCGGCCGTGAGAGGGCAGACAGGAGGAGAGCCTGCGGGAGAGAGGGGAGCGACTGGGAAAGTAAGAAGCACTCTTGAACTTCACTTACTGGCACTGGTCCTTCTAGCTTTCATTTCTTAGACAAAGGGAAAAAATATGTTTTTGTTGAAAAAGCATCAGTTCCAGTTTCAAGTCTCTCACACAAAATGTTTTACTTAAGAACTCACAAATTACTCACTTTCATTTAGCAAAATAAGTACCTGAAAAAAATATTATCTAATCATAACCAATTTGTAGTTAATCACAACAACTACCTCTTCCATATTCTCCTCTCCTTTTTTCATCTTGCCTGTCTCTCTCCTTTACACGTAAAGGGAGCATCCATCTCTCCTACAGCCAGAGCTGGAGGAGGAGGAGGAGGAGCAGTCCCATGGCCTTGTCTGTGTTGGAGCAAGGGGAGAAACAGAGGAACAGAGAGAGGATCAAAAAAGGAAGCAGAGGCTCCTGGACAGACAACATCTCAGTGCAGTGTAATGCATTGGACTGTGGCTTCCTGGACACCCAGGTCGATACAGGGAAAGATCTGGAGGCTCCACCTCCAGCAGTTTGCTCACTGTTTGAGATAGACAGATAGATATTTTATTTCTCCAGTAGATAGTGAGAATGAGAGGTGGAGTAAGGGGTCTGGGTTTGATTGAGAGAACTATTTGTGTACATACATTGAAGAGTTGAACAGATATTGCACTATAATTTAAAAAGGCCTGAAACACACACTGATGCAAACAGCACTTGTGTTACCTCGTAGTTTTCAAGTGGGTTTATTTATATGTTCATTGTAGCCTGTATCTTTTTTGTTGAGAAATGTTTATGCTAGTATAACAGTGGAATATTCATATTGTGGCTGTTGTCCATAGATAAAATTTATGTTTGATTGACAGTTGCCACTGGTGTTTGTTTGTGGTTCAGCACAGTTTAATAAAAACATGAACGCATATTTGAGAAAATAACACTGACGGGTTGTCCTGAATACTTGTCTCTGCTCATTTCTCCAAGCATGCCTGCATTATTCCGTGTTCAACACAATAATAACAAGCAAGCTTTATGATACAGGCCAGCAGACAACAGAGAGCAAACAGTTAAAGAGGCAGCTCCTGTCTAGTTGCGTATTTACGGTAGCTGCGCTCTTCAAATCCCTCGGCACTTGCTTCTGCTTGCGGTCTCATCTTGTTGCCAGATAAGGAGCTTCACTCTGGCAGCGACACTGGATTTCTGTTATTCACCGGTGCTCTGCATATGCTTTTCCTCATTTAACTCAATTTATTTTGCGTAACACTTCACCAAGGCTCAGATCCAGTGTTGTCGCGCTTGTTTTTGGCTTACACGCAGCCCGTTTGGAGTGGCTTTTTGCTGTTCTGTACGAGCGGACTGCTAAAACGAGAGGAGCACTTATCCATCCAGCCGACGCTAAGACCTTCCAGCTTTAAGGATAAGATTCTTAATTAGAAACGCTTACACAAGCAGGTAAACACGGCTCTTTTGCGCATTACACGTTTTTCTGGTAGGGTTTTAACCAAATTATTTAGTCAACCAGTGTATTCAATAAAGGCAAGAAAAATACCGTCCGTGTTCATGCCAGATCTGCAGCGTTTTAGTTTTCCATACCATAGCATGAATCCTTTGTTGGGGGCCAACGGGCTTCTCCAACAGCATCAGCAGCAGAACCAAGCACCCAGCCATCCGGACTCCCCCTCAGGCCTCCTGCCCGACACCGTTTTAGGTGGACCGGACGCGGAGTCCTTTCTGCTGGGTGACCAGTCTGGACCGGGGCCTGATCTGCCTGGGCCTGACTTCACCGCACCCTCACAAACCTTACCTTACATCCATCACAACCACCATCACCACCGCGCCGTGCCGCCACCGCCTGCAGCGATGGCTCTCAGAAACGACTTAGGATCCAACATCAGTGTCCTCAAAACCCTCAATCTGCGGTTCCGGTGCTTCCTGGCCAAAGTGCACGAGCTGGAGCGAAGAAACAAGATTTTAGAGAAACAGCTGCAACAGGCGCTGGATGCCAACAAGGGTTGCCAAGGTGGATGCTGTGAGGGCAGCGCGCATACCCAGGAAACAGGTGTGCAGACTGGATTCGTCGGGACAATCCCACTCAGGCCCGGTTCCCTCCCGTTTCACAACACCAACAACTCTGCCAGGAGGCCCACGGCACTGTTCACACCACCTCTGACAGCCACTCTTTCACCCTGCAACAAAGCTGAAAACCCCAATTCAACTCAGCCGAACATCAACTCTAACCCCATCATCACCATCAATCAGTCCACTCCGACTGTGGACTCCCCTGGCGGAACCCCCGGTTCTAAAACTGTCTCCAACACCTCCAGCTCCACCAACCCTCCTCCACGGTTCCTCCCTGGCACCATCTGGTCCTACAACCACACCCGCAAGTTCGGCCCCGGCGTGGAGCGCCTGACCAGTCCCGGTGTGTCCTGGATGCACCCGGATGGAGTTGGGGTCCAGATTGACACCATCACCCCGGAGATAAGAGCCCTGTATAATGTCCTGGCTAAAGTGAAGAGGGAAAGAGACGAGTATAAACGCAGGTAAATAAAATCAAGTTCTGTTTTGGGTTTTTATAGTCTGCTTTAACCCTCAGTATTATGTTATGATGCTTGACCAGGAGCTCTGACCACTGCTGAGAACCAAATTGGCCTCTAGTTTACTAAATGGGTGTTTTATTCTCTACTTGAGAGGACTGACCAAGGCAATAAAGCTGAGTGGTGTGTGAGACCAGCTGTCTCCAGCAGAAGCAGAGTCAGCACAAAGTTTACCCCCCTCTCCATCCATCACCTCCAGTCTGACCCTGCTACTTCATGTCTGACCACAATGGCAGATGGTGCAGCTGGAAATATGGCAAATAGTAACACATGAACTGCTAAATATAAAGAGGAACAAGGCTGTAGGGATATAAAGACCAGCCCATGGCTCAGTTTTACCCCTCATAACTCATGCAGTTTCCCAGAAGTCCACTCATGACTCATGAGTTGGCTTGGCAGGAATTTCTTGCATGAAATTGGGAAAGAAATAGGCCAATTGTTGCTAATTGTGTGAGGGATTTTAAGGAAATATATTGCGTGATAGAAATTTGTTTTATGGAGTTTGGTGTGAAAGAACTTGGCCTCTGTGCCGGGACACTGAGTGAACATCGCTGAATTCCTTCATATTACCTCCATCTGAGCAGCCATGCATTCATTTCAGGGGTTGGAGCTCCTGGCCACAGGACAGTGGGCTCATTGTGAACAAGGGGGAAGGGAAACACATAAGTGCTGAGTGTGTGTGTGTGTGTGTCATATCGCACATATGCTATGATTGTATTCATGGACTAGGGAGCAACTGTTTTATTCACTGCCTCTGTCCTCCCCTCCAGATTGTTTACATTCTGGCTCCAATGGTTGGGTCGCCCATGTGTTACAGCTGTCATTTCTCGCTTAGGAACCCAAGCTAGTTTTTATTTACTCTCTCTCAGTAATTGGTCCTGGTCTTTTCCCAGTTGGCTAGATGATCTTAGATTAGCCGAGCTGAGGTCAGTTCAGCTCAGCAGGGTGGGGATGCTGAATCCTGCCTGTTTTTGGATTTAGGGACTTTGAATACCCATCTAAATCAAGTCAGTGCTAGTGTTCCCAATATTGATTTGATTACTGTTAAAGATTTTTACCTCTTCAAAATGGAATCCCTTAGAGAATCTATTTCATGTCTGTTTTGAAAAATAATAACCACACTGTAGGTAAAGCATTAGACAATAACACACACCTATGCATTAATGTATATCTAAGTTTGAGGTGCATTTTACATCTTTTTTGGATTTTTTCTTGCCCTGCTCCAGTCTTTATACCCATCCCGCTTTTGTTCTTGTGGTCAAGGACAACTTTTATCTCTTTGCCCCATCCCCGTTCTGTCCTGCCTCTGTCCCCTCCCTCTCTTGGCCGGCCCAGTCCTGTCCTCTCACTCCTTCCTCCCTGTTTTCACCCTCTGTCGTTCTGTCCCTCCACTGTCAGTTTCGCTCTTCATCTTTTCACATTTTACCCCACTCTGCCCTCCCCGTTTTCTCTCTTGCTGTTTCTCTCACGCATACACACTATCACGCACAGGCACACACACTTCCTCTCCCTCTCCCTCTCTCGCTCTCCCTGCCTTGTTCTTTCCCGTTGCGCATCCCTCTCTACACTCCACACAGTATCTGCAATGCAGCATACACTGCTGGATAGGGGTTGGCTTGCAGAAGGAGCACTTATCATCTTTCTCCTCGCTCTCACCTTACTGGTCATTCTCTATGACAACAAACTCCTGTTTTATTACTTCATTTGTTTCAGATTCAGTATTCCTAAAGGTCTTGCTGTGCCGCAGCATTTTGCATTTCAAGCAGCACTTATATAAGAGGCTACAGTCTCTGCAGTGAGTGGATTTCCCCTGGGGTTCTATGTTGTGTTAAATCACAGAATTTGCCATGATACAGTTCTAACATGATGACTGCACAGGCTTTTAAACAGATTAAAGCTCAGATTCATGGGCCAATCATACAAGAGGCATCATAAACAAAATGCATCAAACAATCAATCCACCGCTCAGTGAATCACTCAGTCAGCAAGTTACTTTCAGCAAGTCACTCACTCACTCACTCATTCACCCACTCACTCACTCATGCACTCACCTCCAGCCCACTCACTCAAATATTGAGTGACATACTGTAGCTAATTGCTTTGCTAACTTGTGTAAATTAAATAAACTAATATAAATTAACTATTAAATCTATCTATCTATCTATCTATCTGTCTAT
>OMLF01020185.1:8975-21406 GCA_900302615.1 Holocentrus rufus
ATATATATATATAGAGAGAGAGAGAGAGAGAGAGAGAGAGAGAGAGAGATAGCATGTACATGTATATGGTATCTGAACTTGCAGTTTATCATTTGTCAAATTTTTCCAGTGTGGGGGTGGTTGAAAAGGTTGGCTGGTTGTTGTGCTGTTACAACAGGCACATCCGTTAAATCTAAATATGCCAGTTGTTGCCAAGAGCCAAGAGCTTTTGTGCCATGACAAGTTTTTGTATATTACAATGTATTTTATTGTAGCAGTCCTCTTGAATTAGAGGAGTGTAGGTGACATATTAATACCTTTCAAAGTAGGTTAAGCCTGCAGGATATGCCAGTGCTTTTTGATTATGCCTTAATTTTACTTGCCAGCAATGGTTATACTCTGTTGTGAAACAAATATTTTGAATGTTGCTTTTTATTTTCTTTTTTTTTTATCGTAGGATAGAAAGTCACATTGATGGGTGAAACTCACATATTCTATGACTTGTTTGAATATACTGTATTATTGTATTCAAATTAAAATGGGAATAGTTTCTTTAGGGATAACAGCAAGTTGGAGAACTGTTAGTAGAGGTTTTCACTCTCCAAGTTCTTTCTGATTATGAAATGTATAGAAATAACATTTCATTTATTTTATACTAGCCTGACCCTTATCCTAACCAGGATCTATATCACTCTCTGTAACAACGCATTATGTATAGCAACACATTTTGTAATAACCTTCTATTAAGGCAGCTGTGATAACACTTCTATTGTGCAATAACATGCCATATTTTGTAATAAACTCATTAAATACAAAATGTAATACATTTTTCCACATTTTGTAATAACTTATCACATAATGTGATGAATTATCACATTTTCTTCTTCTTCTTCTTCAAAAAAGTGCAACTCCTGCATTATGTAATAATTACCGCATCATAAGTTATTAAGAAAGCTGGAACACTTTATTTGATTTCATAAGGTTTATTACAAAATGAGGTAATTTTTTACAAAATGCAGGTGTTACTACATAATAGCGGGAACATTTATTATATTTTGGATGGTTATTAAAAAATGTGTCATTATTACATAATGCGTTTTTACACACCCTAAAGTCTTTGTCTTTGAAATTGTTCTCATTGTCTTCATCACTCTTTACCACAAAAAAGATGAGACCTTGCTTAGACAGTACATGCAAAATCTGTTCATGGGTTGTTTTAACCTACATACATGCCACACGGGTGGTACACTACATTGCAATGAGTGCCAAAAAGTTGAAGCAATCATGAGCAAGTGTTTGAAAGTGTATTTAGAATAATTTTCTGTGCCTGACATCTGAGTGAGAGAGAGAAAAACAGAGCGGAAAGCCTCTGTGGGAAATACTGCTGTAATCACAAACCCATCATGTACTGTCAATATGTTTCTTGGGAGAACTGCCATTTACATTCCCCCTAGTGTTTCATTTAACAGGTAAAAAAAATCTCTTTGTGAGAAAGGGTGGGTTTAAAAAGAGAGTGAGAATTTAGTAAAAGCTTTTAACTGATTATACTAATTACAATGCCTGTTAGTGGTGCAAATTAAAGCAGTGTTTTCAGTGTGTTTCTCATGAATAATGCCCTCAAGTCAAGGAGACAGCAATTAAAGGAACACAAGCTGTAAAGTGTGTTTTTGCTTTATAGGATTTGCCAACTCTTTGCATTCATTATTGAGCACATACATTTTATGAGGAGGAAAAAATGGCACTCTGGCATCTAAGACTACGTTGAGGGAGTGGTGGAAAGCCTTTATTAAAGGAGTATTATAATGTTTTGGCCAAAATACTCTTTTTCCCCAGACAAGATGTTCCATACTATGTACGTCCACTGGTTCCCTCCCTATGGGTAGCATTTCATCTTAGCTTAGCATAAAGTCTTGAAGTCTACAGGAGTCATTAGCTTAGCTCTGTCAAAGTGAAAAAATAAATCTTACAGCAACTCCAAAGTTGTTTTATTTACCCAATGTACCATCTGTATTAGTTATCAATTTTTTACAAAAACTACAACTAACTATACCTTCAGTGGTGCATGGATCACTGCACCAGATGGACACTGTACTTGTAGACTTCAAGTCTTTATGCTAAGCTAACACGAAATGCTACCCATAGGACCCATAGGAGGATAAGTGGGACAAATGGGTATTTTGCCCAAAACACTGAGTACTCCTTTAAGTAGATTTCCTCTTTTTCATGTTTCTACAGTTGTTTTTTGAGTTGCAAGAATCCTAAACAAAACATCATGTTTCAACAGTAATGAGGACGTTTTTAGAGAGCACATGTTCAAGGCCACTTTCAGCTTTATCACTCTTGCACCAGTGTCAACTGCTTTCACATTTTTCATCGTAACAGTTAAATGAAAAGGGAAATTTGAAATAATATTCACTTAATCAACTTCATTATGTAGAATAGAAGTTCCGTTGAAGTTTTATGCTCTTCAAGGTCAGCTCACTTTTTAGGCTGATGAGATAAAGCATGAAGGATTTCCTTGTCAGCTGAGCACTGGCAGGAAAGTGCATGCCTGGTCTTGTGTCTTCAAGCCGGGGGCCAGGGAACTTTTAACTGATGGCGAGGTAAACAAACAGGCTGTCGAACAGAAAGCAGGCAAGGCTGCTGTGGTCAGAATGATAAATGCTTGAATGTCAGTACCTGCAGAGGGGAAACAAAATGTGCTTGAACACATCAAAGTTTATTTCTTTTTCCCTCCTGCAGAGATCTTTGATCTTTTGTTAGCAGGTTGAGAGAAGCAGAACACTATCACTGACAGTACAGATGGCTCTACCTCCACTCAACACAGCTTTCAGGTTTAAGCACTCTTAACAGAGGGTAAATGACACTATGTTGTAAAGGAATAGTTCACCCTAAAATGAAAGTCTCGTCAATATTTGCTTACTCCCCTTTCAATCAAAACTTAACTGAAGTTCATAGTACCATCAGTAGTGTAAGTTAACCCTGTGGTTGCATCTGTCATCCCCCTGACCATACAACAGTTATTTCTTTTCACAGCTCCAAAAAGAGCTGTGAAAATTCTCCAAGCAGTTTGAGCAATATTATCCACGTGCTTTGTAGCCAAATTATTGCACAATGGGTCCAAAAGGTCCAATATTTATCTCATTATCTCATAGACTGTCTTCACTGACAATGTTAAAGCTACCCTACAACACTCTTAGATCTGTTTGCTCCTGTATGGTGACAGTTGACTCTTTCTAGAACAAGGCATTGTCAGTGAGGAAATTTACAGTAGGAGGTTAATATCAGAATCCTGGACTCACAGTGCAATCGTTTGGCTACACTAGGTGATTTCACTCATGTCCTGCCTACGCATGAACAACCATTTGACATGGTTGCCCATCCCTGTTTCAGGATCAGCATCGCTCTCGTGTTTTTGCACAGAAACACATAGATACTCGCTTCTCACTACCCTACCTTTTGACTATTGGCACTAGGACAATACATTAACTATGAATAATAACAATATGCCATGAGTGCAGTGTACATGCTCCCGAATTTGGGCAATTTCAGACATGGGACAAATGTGCAACCTGGTAATGCTGCATTCAAATCACATGCTATTTATAATTGTAAATAGTGTTGATGTCAATATCCAACACATAATTTCAACTATCATGTCTTTGTCTGAAATTCCAATATACTAGGAGGCAAATAGCATTGGAAATATCTGGAAAATGGTGACCATTAAATGTAAGTAAATCCAAATGAAATGCTACTTTTGTCATGCATGCTGTTTTAACCAGCAAACCAACCAACTGAGCATATTAGTAGCATTAGCTTTTGATATAGATGTAAAAATCTGTAATGTTAGTTTATTTTACTTTCCTGTTCACTTTCCTCTTGCAAGTCGTAGAGATGGGGATCTTTCCGATCTCTACATTGCGTCCCATATGAGGTGAACGAGGCATAAGACTGTCCAGAGTGTGGGTACTGGGACAGAGCCACTTACCCATGATTTTATACTGTACCCTCCTTCTTATCAAGAAGTTCCCTCCATAGCTGTCAGTGTGCCTCAGTGAGGAATGTCACCCCTCAGTGAAGTGCTAGTGGGGAGGGGCCCATTTGGGATGTGTGTCATTGCTCTGTTCCAGCATTTTCAAAATTACACTGATTGGTCATGCTTGTGTGCTTGTCACTGATTGGCTCAAGGGGGGGTTGCCGCATCATTCATGTTTATTTATGCCAAGTTCTTCCATCAGGATCCTCATCTGGACAACTTATCACTGTGCTGTGCCTAAAGTAAATCAGACAAAATCTGAATTTGATGGTTCCTATTTCATTGGATCAACTCTACAAAGTACTGTAATATAGAATGCAAAAATAATAATTCCAAAAACATCTTCATACAAGTTATTTGCCATTAAACAACATGCGCCTGCTTCCTGGCATTGTTAAAGGACTTTTGGTGGTATGCACAATCTAACGGGTGTGTTGCATCCAAATGAAATTGCAAATTAGTTTGACATGAAATATGCAAGCTTGTCTGCCACGGTGACTGGTGTTCGGCAACACACTTACAGCACACGCTCATATGGCATGTGCAAACAAACAACATGCCTCGAGGAGCGTTCAAATCATCCCGCTCTTTCTAATCTCTGGCTCTTTGATCATGATTTCCCAGTAAACAACAACCAGTATGTAATGTTTTGACAAAGACGCGGTGCATTCTCTTCTTGAGTGCTCGAACTGTAGAAGATGAAATTAGAAACAATAGCAGTCAGAGAAAAGGCATTCAGTATGTGAAGTTCATTTTGTGCTCCTTATTGTTTACAGCGCCACCATGTGGCCCCAGGAGACATGATGATAGCAAGACACGTCTTTGAAATAAGCCAAAGAAAACAAAGAAAACAATGACATTTATTTATTGATTTATAGGTTATACATTTCATGATATAATAGCGATATATTATTATTGGCAAAGATACTATAATCCAATTGCATTTCTATACATAAATACAAAATCTGAGGTAGGGCCTCAAAGATTGATGACATTCAAAATAAATAATGCATTTCACATATATATATATATATATCTTTTTTTTTTAAATACATATCACATAATTTAAAACATTTCTAATATATATCTACTCTATTTTGAAATTAAAGGATGTCATGAGCTGTTGGAGGCACATATCTATATCCATAGGCAGCAGTACCTCACATAGAACACACGGAAATATATGACATTACTCAAGTAATTAGAAATTTAACCTATGTATTCATAGGTCACACAATAAAGTGCCAAAAAGACACAACATACATAACAATAGGAATATCAGTACCATATGAGACAGACAATAAGCTACTCTGTGTTGTTATTTTGAAATACATACAATGTTCTACCATTAGAGGACATCTATAAGGCCAATGGTTACCTGAAGATGTTTCGTAACATATTGGCAAACATCAAAGAACACTACATGGATTATGAGTGGCAGTATCTCAACCTCCTAAACGCAGACGACAAGTTCCTTTTTTCTTTAATAGTTTGTTTTCTGTGTTTTCACTACAACCCTATATAAAGTTCTCACCTTTCTTTGGTAACCTATACTGCCCAAAGTTGACTTGCAGGCAAAGCGAATGTAAAGTTACTTTTTTTTTTCTTTCTTTGAGAAGGAAATTAGTGGCCCTCTGTTTCTTAGTATTATGTGGAACAAAAGAATTCTCTAAAGTAAACATGCAAGGACATACAATATTGAGAGAGAAGGGTCAAGGGTCACTATATATGGACATCAAATTACAGCAACACAAACTGCACATGCAAGCTCTTCAGTGTTATATTTTAAGGAATCAAAATGGTTGAAACTGAGTCCTAAAGCTAACAAAAGCACAGAAGCCCAGTAGCAATGGAAATGCAGGGACACAAACTCGCTACTAAATAGCACTTAAGCAAACTAGCTACTTATTCGTGGACCTAAAGCAAATCATTTGAATCTTTTTCAGGGCATAAAAGGCTTTCTCTTCCGAGTCTGACTACGATGAGCATGCTGTCCAGCATGTGGCCATGGAACACACCTGGAGACACTCTGACACATTCATAATTTAAACGCTAGCCTGCTCCCTCTGTCACCTTAAAGTGAGTTGTTGGCAAAGGGCTGCATGTTTGGATATCAGTATTTGAAGTTTGTTTGACCCAGCTCAAGTTCGCAGAAGTGATCCGAGTGTCAATCCACACAGAGGAGATTCTGGCCGAGGTGCCCTGGGGGGAAAAGGTCCTGTAAATCTCTTCTGCTTCTGTCAGTAATCTACTCTGAGACTGGCCATGCAGACATCTGATTGACAATGGGTGTGGACAGTAAAACTACACACACAAGCATGGAGACACAGACTTACAGTATTATCACACTTCAACAAATAAATTTAGCAGATGCACTATATCATAACATGAGCAATGCTCTACAGCAAGCAAGCTATTTAACAATAGGGTGTTTGTGCTCATCAACTGATTCTTACATTTGTTTTCAAACCATACAACCCCTTAATCGTATCTGTGCTATTTTCATGTCAAGGTAATGGAAAGAAATGGCTTCAAGAAATAGTTAAGAAAACCCTTAACTCTCTGTGCTACAATACTCTTATTGCGTCCATTCTACCTGCAATTAACAACACTCAGCCCACTCAGTCATTAAATGTCTGCAGAGTTAAAAGCATAATAAAGCCAATAAAAACTTTAAGTCAGCATGAAAAAGCATATCCAACTGGTCTATGAGTAGAAAGGATTAATTGCTTTTGAGTGGATACATGGTGTTACCTAGACGGTAATTGGTTGGCATCCCACAATGTAAAGGCAGATTGATTGGCTGACATGCCATACGCAAAGCAATTATGAAGCTGTGTGGAGTGGGCCATCCTCTTAGGCTGCTGTGGTGTTAACACCTGGAAATGCTTGCACAGTTGTTGTCTATACAATAACTTAAAGGAATACTTCAATGTTTGGGGCAAAATACCCTTTTTATGACTTACTCAGACTGAGAAAAGATGTTTGATACCATTTACACCTCCCTGCCCAAATATGTGTCTTTGATTTTTTTTTTTTTAAACAAGAGTCATTTTAGGAGAGGTTAGATAACAGCAACTCTTGTTTTTAGAAAAAATTCCAAGACATGTATTTCAAATACACAATGTACATTATGTAAATAAGACAGCTTCAGAGTTGCTGTAAGGGTTATTTTTCACTTTGATGGAGCTAGGTTAATGACTCCTGTAGACTTCAAGTATTTATGCTAAGCTAACATGAAATGCTACCCATAGGAACGTGACCAGTGGATGTACAGAGGTGAACATGGTATCAAACATATTGTCTCAGTCTGGGTCAGTCAGAAAAAATGGTATTTTGTCCAAATAAGAGCTGGGTTCACTATCATACATTGATTGACTCTAATGTAGGAGTATGTTCCAAGCATTCACACGGCAAGCAACATGATCAACAAGTCACAGGAAGTCCGTTCATTTCCGGTAGAGCTGAGTGACCAGGGAAACATTCACTTTTCAAGGATGATGACTATGATTTCTCCTTTCTCTAATAATGTGATTCAGTTTTATGAAGAACAACAGCCTTTAAAATGCAAAATAGATGAGAGGATAAAACTCAATTTCATTGATTTTTTATTTGTTTTTGTATAGGATTCTGGATTTTTTATTACCTAATTAGCACTCACCAGTTAGTTGGTGTATGTTAACGTATTAAAACGACTTCATTAAAGGGAAAGCAAATGCTGTGACCCATCAGTAAAGTTGCTTGCAGTGTGAACACTCTGCTAAGGACAGCTTGGTCAACAGAGAGCGTATATGAACAACAGCTATGCTGAAGAATCCATCAAAATTGGAAATATTGAACAGAAAATCTGAGAAGTTGCACATCTTTGAGGCCGTTAAGAAATGCTATTTTGATTTTGGCCCCTTTCTTGCGACATGCTTCCCATTGTTTTCATTAGAAGTCAGCATCGTGGTGGCTCTACTCTCTGTTTCTTCCACGTTGAATGCTATTATTCCTACATCTACCGCAGTAGGCTGATGGAATCAAGTATACCTGAGACCCTGTTTCATGAGGACACACAGAGAAGAAGAGGCATAGATTTGAAATGGCAAAGTGGTCCCCAGAGCTCTACCACAAACAACAAGAGACAAGTACACTTTCAGGAAAGAAAGAGGCCATTTTCTAGTCTAATGATCATCTACTCACACATAACAGCTCCTCCTAACATTGGGGAGGACAATGACAACACACACACTTACTACACTGACATACTTTTTAAGGAGTGTACTTTTTGTTCAAGATATAGTTACACAGCTAGCAAGAGAAACATGGGGCCACACACATAAACACACACCCACTCTCATTCTCTCTCTCTCCTCTAAGGCTATACATATAACACAGTACTATGTACATATTGTACACACACATAAATGTGTGTGTGTATATAGTACTGTTACCCTTGTGATGTGAAGTACATTGTAATGATGGCTTTCACAGATGGTTTTGACAAGTTCACAACACATACTCTATAGCAATAAATACACTGTCTAAAATATATGCACAGAGTGACTAACAGGTCATTCTTTGACACTTTTAGATGTGCTAGTACTTCAAATGGCCGCATTTGCACCTATTAAAACAAGGAGAGACTACACTAGTGGCTGCCTACATTAGGAATGTGCTACTGTACATTCTAGGATAATACAATAGAGGATAAGAATAAGACATAGAGAGAGAAGGAGGGCATTGCAAATGGTCCCTCAGCTTCAGGGAGAAAAATAGACCCAGGCTGCTATCATACCACAGAGTCATGGCCAAAGTGTATCTACTGAATGTGGTAATCAGGATGCATTCTCTAACCTATTGGGAAATAGGAGGCACAAATTGCAATCTTTTAATCTATTTCTGACAAAGCAAGAAAGACTGCACAGTAGCTAGTGAGAATATATATACTGTTGGACAGGAACTAAATGTGATAACATCAGTGCAATGAATGTATACTGCATTTTCTTCCCCACACTGTTGACATTATTTGTATTGCCTATGTAATTTTGTATACAGATGGAACAAAACACAAATCCCCACCGAACTCTATGAACCATTGTTTCTCTGTCGCTCAATTTTCTTTTTGTTTTACCACATCTGCTTGCACCAAGATGATTCATTATCTTTACACACAAACACTAGTGCAACAATGGCACGCGCACACACACAAACACACACACTTACACACAGAACTCCATCGGGAGCAGCTATGGTGAGTCTAATATTGCAAGTGCAGTCTGAGCTGTGTCATTTTATGACACATACACTTCTTTTTTTTCTCTCTTGGAATAAAGATCCCTGGGAAAGGGTTCTGGAGTAATCAGTGGCCATGTTTGCAAGGCTATGACAGCCTGTTTACCAAGTACAAAGCAACATCAGAGGAGAAGACTCCACCTAGGCTGCCACTCCTCTCTGGAGGACGAGAGGAAGCGGTGAACAAGAATAGGAGGAGGGAGCTCATCCTCTCATCTGAGGAAGAGAGAAAGCAAAGGGGTGAAGCGAAGAGCAGGAGACACAGGGAGGAAGGTATGAAGAAGAGGCCATAATTATGAACTGGGCACCTCCCTCATGCCCTAGCAGGAGCGGTGGTAGTGGTGGTTTGTGTGTGTGTGCAAGGGGTGGGGGTGGCCACTACTGGTAGGAGCCAAGCTGGAAGTCTTTTGGGGGCAGTTTGAGGCCCAGGGAGTTGGTTCCAAGGGGGTCGATCATGTTCCTGTAGCGTTCTCCACGGTGCTTCATCAGGAAGGGGCCCCAGTCTGGCTGAGGGGAGCAAACCAGCTTCAGACGCTGTGGGGAGAGAGAGAGGCGAGACACGGCGCTTTTATGCGGAGGAAAAAAAGATATCAAATGTGAAGTTAGAGGATGATTGGTAGATGAGGCCATTGCTACTCTCAGAGCTACCGAGGGAACAGAGATGTTAGGGCCATCATCATCATCATCCATTAATCTGAGTATTTAAAAAGGGCCCGCCGGCCTCCCAGCATAATGCCCAAATTAATACTCAGCCAGCAGCCTGCCTCTCCCTCCTAATGAGAGAAGGATAAGGCTATTGATTTATCAGAGACTGTGTGTGTGGGTGAGTGTGTGTGTGTATTTGACGGGCCAAAACAAACTCTCACAATGTCTGGTCATGGTTTAGCATGTATGTATGGGCGTACCTCGATTAAGGTGCCAGGGGCAAGATGCATCTTAATGACGAACATGATGGGGATCCAGATGACAGAGCAGATGACCATGAGCCAGCCCAGCACCATGGACCAGGTTGGATAGGTGTAGTCCTCATACGTCATCACCTTCCATTGATACAGGCTCAATCCCAAGATGCCCTGCATGGACATGAGGAAGAGATAATGGAGGGAAGGGTGAAAAGAGACTGGTTGCACAACACATTCTCCTTTCTCTCCCCACTGAAGTCCCCTGAAGTTTTCACAATATATCATGGCACAGTAAAAATTCAGATTACAGCAGCTTTGGAAACTGTTTTGAACTGATTGTTGCAGACATATTATATGAGTACATATAAGTCTTGATTTCACAAGAAAATTGAAATTATCCAAATTGTGTGGTTTGTAAAGTAGACAGTACGCTTATACACTTACTGTAGTACTATCCTCTTGTTAAAAGAATACTCCAATGTTTTGGGCAAAATGCCCTCTTTCCAACTTACCCAGACTGAGAGAAGATGATCGATACCATTTTCACCTCTGTATATCCACTGGTTTGGTTCCAATGGGTAGCATTTCATGTTAGCTTATCATAAAGACTTGAAGTCTACAGGAGTCATTATCCTAGTTCCATCAAAGTAAAAAAAATGAAACTTACAGCAACTCCAAAGCTGTCTTATTTACACAATGTATCATGTATTTGAATATTTGAGTTGAGGGTATTTTGCCCAAAATGTTGTTAGTATTCCTTGAAGCAGTTTTGGTCGGATGCAAAATGGCCATTGTGCAACCAAAAATTGAACATAGTATTATAGCACTGGTCTTCTTATCAATCAGGCAGATCACACTAATGAACTGGAAACAATGTAAACCAAACTGTTTCAGTATGGAGAACTGATGTAAGGACTTTATGGACTTGCTATCAATGGAACAGGCTGCTCTAACTCGCCTAGACGATGATAGGCCTGAAGGATGTGATGGACCCTGGAACTTCATTAGACCTTCTTGAGAAAGCTTAAACAGATTTTGTATTATTGAACCTCTGTTGTTTCATTGAAGTTTTGGGTGGGAAGGGTTAAAAAATACAGGAAAAGGAAATTAACTGGAAAAAGAACATGGGTTCAATGACGGACGTCGAATTTTCTTGATCTCCAGCAACGGGGGGACAAGGACTCAGAAGCAAGGTGGTCGACTGCAGCTCAGTTTGTCATTGCTTCTGCTTTGTGCAACATTGGTCACCATTACAATTACTGCCATTAGTCCTGGCCATTATCAGACATAGCTGTACAGGTGAGCTGGTAACCATTGCGATGGTGCACTGGAATGAACGCACCATGTGATCAGTAAGAGGCCATTTTATAGAATGTGTTTACTGGGGAAAAAAGAAAAAAGTTCTGCTGTTATACTGCAGATCTGTTGACGTCAGATGAGCTACTTGGCAGTTGCTATGTTGAAATACACAAACAACTTGACACTCTAACATGACGCAAAAGGGAAGGAAGAAATAATTTTCGATTTTGGCGTAACAGGAGCAATTTTCGCCCTGTTCCTTTCCAATGGCAAATCAATGAACTTGAAAGGCACCAGTGAAAATGGAAACATTTAAGCTCTGTGTGTGTGTGTGTGTGTGTGTGTGTGTGTGTGTGTGTGTGTGTGTGTGAGTGAGTGACAGACAAAAACATACCGTCAGAATAGTTGGAGTCACAAAGGCCCAGCAGAGTCTCCAGAAGCGGTTTGGCTGGAAACCAATCATCATTTCAATGTCCTCGCAAAACCTCTGCAGACCTGCCAAAATAATTTTGAAAAAAAAAAAAGGGAAAGAGGAATTGGAGAAAGTCAGAGAGAAAAGACACATAGTGACCCAAGTTTATTAAGGTCCGATACAAAGGGGATGAGCAAGCGCAGCCCATCCTTTATGTGTCTGTGTGTGTGCATATGGCATATGGAGAGAGAGACAGAGAGAGAGAGAGAGAGAGAGAGAGAGAGAGAGAGAGAGACACACACACACACACAGAGACAGAGACAGAGAGAGAGAGTATCAATTTCAGGCCCTGAAAATCTCTCACAAGAGAAGAGAAAGGTAGCAGATGGCTACATTCCTCTGCCTTTATGGATGCATAACAGTGAGTGACATGAATCCAGAGTCACACAATCATTTCAATATGTCAC
The DNA here is from genome assembly GCA_900302615.1 of Holocentrus rufus. Classification (NCBI taxonomy): domain Eukaryota; kingdom Metazoa; phylum Chordata; class Actinopteri; order Holocentriformes; family Holocentridae; genus Holocentrus; species Holocentrus rufus. The sequence continues at coordinate 21,351 of OMLF01020185.1, forward strand.
CTGTGCTGATGCTTTGACAAATTGGAGGAGAGGCGTTTGCTTTGCTCCTTGGTAGC
>OMLF01020186.1:0-20117 GCA_900302615.1 Holocentrus rufus
CCCCCCCCCCCCCCCCCCCCCCCCCCCCATGAAAAAAAAAAAAAAAAAGGTCCCAATGGGAGAAAATCCAAGCTGATGTGCTGGACAAATGAGGAGGGGAAGAAAGGAGAAGGGGGAAAAAAGAAGGCAAGCTTTTCAACAGCAATGGTATAAAATAGAATGGGGAGAGAGGGAGGGGCGCAGGGGGACAAATGCTACATATACACTGGTTTATATACTGCGGGCGCTCAGGGTCAAAGGATCTCATTCAGAGTCAGTTGTTGCATGTGTGGAGCGTTTGAAATGTTCAAATGCCGAGCCAGAACCGATGTTCCCAATATGGCGTGGTCTGCAAGTTGAGCACTTGATGCTGAGAAGTCCCGATGGACGGGCGAGCTCGAGGTCTTCGGCTTATTGTGACTCTGAAACATTGTTGAGCGTCTTTGTCCTATGTTTTTTTTTTTCTGCCACTGCGCCATCCCATGAGAAATGATTTTAAAAATGTAACTGCGAGTCAGGGTCAATAAATAAATAGATAGATAGATAGATAGATAGATAGATAGATAGATAGATAGATAGATAGATAGAAATAGAAATAGAAAATCAAATGAACATTTTAACAGTCATACTTTTTAATTTATATTTTCATATTTTATTTCATTTTATTTATTTACTGACTTTAATTGCCATTTTTTTAGTCACACGGTAAAGGACTGAATGCTGGAGAAGATTTACAGTATGTATACTGTTGTACAGGACTGACCTATAGCACACACACACACACACACACACACACACACACACACACACACACACACACACGAGGAGAGAGTGAGAGGGAAAGAGAGAGGAAGAGACCTCTCTTTCAAGAAGAATAAAACAAGTTCTGAAACACATTTTAAAAGAAAAACTTTCATCCAAGTTCTCTTTCTTACCCATGTAAATCAATTCCTTTGAATTTTTTTTCCCCAAATTCTCATACAAACAAAGACATTTTCCCCTCAGATGGTCTTGACTACACTGTTTTGAATAAGCAAAAAAAAGAAAGGAAAAAAAAGCATAACACTCAACTGAGCAGAAGAAATACAGAAGAAGAAAACATTTTACATGGTGGTCCTCTTCAGGCAAATTAATTTACTCTTCGATGTATCCAGTGATTTTCCTCTTGCTGAAAAAAACGTATTTTATATCCTAACTGAGCTCCATAATGATACGTATAAACTTCTTCCACAAACACAAACATGGGAAAATCCATGTTGTGCGTGCCTACATGGAAGACCCTTATTTGTCCAAGTGGAGGTAAAAATGGAAAAGCAAGTAGCAGGCTGGATAAAATGTGACTGTGAATAAGTTAATGCTCCTTAGGTTGTATTTGCGAAGCTGCAGGTGGATGGTTGAATGACAAGACACTGTTTTTCTTGGCCCGGGCGTTAGCTGCTCATTGTGGATGTCACCCGCCTGCCTGCCTCTGATGTAAAGTCAGGCAGTGCCATCTGAAAAGAGACTATGCATTTCTTTGTTTGACTGAGCAAATTCTACTGTATTCCTAGAATACTCCAAAAGAGACTAAATTCTGTTACTATGGTAATATGGCGATAATAAGTTTACAGTGACTTTAGCATGGTTCAAGCCAGGCATCTTTATTTTATTCCTGTAATAGCCCTTTAAATTTATAGTTTTGTGTCACATTTGCATCCTTCTAAAATTTATCATAAAACTATAAAACTATGTTAGATTTTGATTAGATTTCTTTTTGATGAGAGTTTCTGTCAGTATTGGGGTCTTTTCTGCTGACCATATATTACTATGCTATGTATTGGCCTCTTATTAAACCTTGTACGGCCAAGTCAGTGTCACCTACCTTCGATATGGTATATATGATTAAGTTTGTTTGATTACGTATGCATTGTATTATTAATCAATATTACAGTGGTTGCCTGTTGGAAGCCCTTTTACTTGAACTGACATTTTGATAAGGCTCAATGCATTCATATGTTTTATTAATGCTGTTAATGCTATTAAATGGTGGTTTCACGTGAGGGTTTCTGAGTCCCATGGTGTGGAAAGAAGGAATTATTTGTCATCCACGTGGTCAAATTTAATGATATTGAATTCTGGCCAAAAAATAAAAAATAAAATAAAAAAAAGAAATACTGGTTATCAGTGACTTTGGTGCAAAAATATTGGTTAGCATGGCTTTCAAATTGACAGTCAGTCGAACCTAGCTGACATTATGCTAAGAAAACCTAATATCCATACTGATTTCTGTAAACAGCCCACTTGACATAAGCAATAAGCCACAGCTAAACTGGGCAATAGCCACAAGGATTGCTTTGACAGCATGCAGCGTGGTAATTTCCACTATGGCAGTTAAACTCCTCGTCACTAGGGGACGCTACTTCTCAGACGGGAGACATCATTGGAGCACCTGGGTAATCGAGGAAACTTAAGACAGATTCCTCTCTGTTGCTAACTAGCTAACCGTAGCTAGCCGGCTAATCCCTTGGACAACGCAGTTGGGATTATTTTATTGTCCGTTTCAAAATTCTTGTCATTTTGCACTTTATATCACAACGATTTTAAATATACCGCCGGTGGCAGTAGCGAGGCAGGCAGCGGCGGGCTAAATACGCTGGATGTTTGGACGCTGTTGCTTTCTCTCAGGATGCTAGCATACAAGCTAGCCAGCTAGCCAGACAGCCTGCGAAAGTAGTCAAATAGCAGCACAGTCCGGATGCTTTGAACAGCAGTGCGGCGGATTTTGGGGACTTTCTACACGGTGTTGAATTATGTCAAGCAACCGGCCACAGCAGAGCGCCGGTGGGGCGAGTTCAGTGCCCAGCACAAGTAGCAGCAGCACTGCAAACACCAACGGAGGCAGTGGGAGCAACGCCAACGGTAACGGGAACAATTCGGGAAATGTTGTGCCCTCTCGGACACTGGCAGCAAGCGGCGAGGGCAGCTCGCCGGTGCCAGCCTTGGCCGCCGTGCAGTCGTCCAGGGGCGGCTTTGCTTCGCTGAGCAGACCCTCTGCGTCCTCCTCAGGCACCAGCAGAAAGAGATCTCTCCATCAAGCACCCCTTTACAACGGCCTCTTGAATTCCTACGAGGATAAAAGCAACGATTTTGTCTGGTTAGTTTTCACTCGCACTGTGCTCATGACTAAATCCTGTTCATCACTTTTGTTTTGTGGCTTCAGGCTAATGCTAGTTAATTGTAGTCGTTGACAACATGGTTTTGTATCCCCTCTTCCAGTCCCATATGCTTCGAAATGATAGAGGAGGCACACATGACCAAGTGTGGGCACAGTTTTTGGTAAGTGTTACTTGCATGTGAGTGTGTTTTTGAACGTGATTTCCAGCATTGTCCTGGCCAAGTTTGAGTAAGTTGTTGTGATAGTGAAGGCAGTGGGGAGTGTGTTGCGCAGGAAAAGATTTGACGACTGTGGGCGATAAGAGGCACACCTATATAGGTGTGTCTTTTGCATGAAATAACAAAATTACTTTCAATATCTAATTAGTTGTCTAAGTGAGCGACCAAAGAGTGTTATCACCATTTTCCAGGATAGAAAAAACTATACTATTTATCACTCATCTGACTGCTTACCAATGATGCATTCAAGGACAGATCTGTCAAATCCTCACTCAGCTTTATGACAGTTGTTTACACAGTTGACCCAACTCTTCAACAAGTCTGCCTCGATTCCACTTCAATTTAAGTCATCAGCTTGTGGAGAAAATTCATCACTTTACCCTTGCAAATAATCAGCTACTTGTGTTCGATGATTAGGTTTGACAGTCTTGCCTAAATACTCCAACAAGTCAGGTATGATCAGTGGAGCAACGTGTTAGTTTGTATGTTTTATGTGGGTTGAGTGATAAACAAATGCGGTGCTGATGCATACCTTGAATTAATCACATCAAAATGGTGCAAGAAAACATACATAGTCTAAAGTGCATAAATCAATCTTTTAAAGAGGATTATGAGTAGGCTATAACACTCTCTGCTTGACATTCTAGTAACCACCTAGCAACTTGATTATTGGTCATTTGCTAGTGCATTTGCAGATAAGGTGTTGGCTGCAAGATGTTTTTTCAGTTATTCATCCAGTACTGCTTTATACCTACATCAAGTTACATATTTCAAGAATTTAACGCCTGTCTCTGTTCTCTCTCCTTGCAGCTACAAATGCATCCGTCAGAGTCTGGAGGACAGCAACCGATGTCCCAAGTGTAACTATATTGTCGACAATGTGGATCAGCTCTACCCAAACTTTCTTGGTAGGTCCAAGGTCTTTCTGTTCACAAGGTTGAATTGAATTTGAAGCGGACTGTTGCTTTGAATGCTTTGTCACTTTGAATAAAAGCATCTGCTAAATGCCAACTGTAATTGTAACTGGATTGATACCATGGATACCTCAGTTTCATCATATTGCTCTCTTTGCTTTCCTTGATGATCAAAAACAACATTTCTGAAATCTAATTGCTGTCACAGCACTGGTCATGAGAACTATTATCATGTGCCATGTTAGTATATAGTTGTCTGATTTTGTCATGCACATCCATTTCTAATGGGTTAGAGATGAGAATGGAAAAAGAAGAAAAAACTTGTCCTAGTCAATCTAGGCTAAAGACAAGCTAACTAGGTTCGAGGGATGAAATAGTTTGTTAGCACTGCTTGTCTATTAAATGTAAAGCGTATAGCTGTCTTTCAAGGTAGTCCCTACTGGATTTTCTGGGTGCTGTGATGCACTAGACTGAGTAATAAATGCATTACTACATTTTTAAAACAACGCAAACACTTGTAAATAACTATTTACTACACTAAAATATAACTATAACTATATACACCAGAAAGGTCCATATGTACATGATATTTTATTATGTCATTTGGTGCCAGAGGACATACAGTGCCATGAAGAAATATTTGCCCCCTTTCTGATTTGTGCTATTATTGCCTATTTTTGTTGCTCAGTGTTTTCAGGTCTAATATTAGATAAAGAGAACCCGAATGAACAACACAAACACAAAATTTTATACTCACTTAATTTATTTAATTGAATAAAGTTATCTCGCACCCATTGACCCAGTGTGAAAAAGTGATTGCCCCTTAGCAGTCAGTAACTGGTTGCACCACCTTTAGCTGCTGTGCCTGCCACCAAACACTTCTTGTAGTTCATGATCAGTGTTCCTGTACTTTAAGATCAGTTTTCTTCTTCAACATTCTGATCCAGACTTTGTTTTGGATCATTGTGTTGTTGCGTGACCTGACCTCTTTTCAGCTCACGGAGGAAAGACTTTTAGAATTCTCTGATACAGAGCAAAATCCAAGGTTCTTTCAACAGTGGCAAATTTTCCAGGCCTGAGGCAGCAAAGCATCCCCAAACCATCACATCACCAACACCACGGTGGACTGTTGGTATGAGGTTCTCACTGTGGAATGCTGTGTTTGCTTTTCGCCAAACATAACGGGACCCATGTCGCCCAAAAAGTTCCACTTTTGTCTCATCAGTCCTTAGAATATTTCTTCCAGGTGTCTTTGGGATCGCCCTGGTACTCCTTGGCAAACTTATGACAAGCACGGAAGTTCTTAGAGGAGCTGTGGTTTCCGTATTGTCACTCATTCTTGAATCCAGTTTTTGCCCAGGATCCCTCTGATTGTGGAGTCATTAACAGAGACCTTAGCTGAAGCAAGAGGACTCTACAGTTTTGTGGATGTTGTTCTAGGATTCTTTGTAACCTCCTGGATATTATCCTGGACTCTTGGAGAGATGTTGGCAGGGTGGCCACTCCTAGGAAGATTCACTACTGTGCCAAAGTTTCTCCATTTGGAGATTATGGCTCTCAATGTAGTTTGGATCTTAGCATTGGGTTTTAAACCCCTTCCTGACTGATGAATATCAACAGCTTATTTTCTGATTTGAAGAATTTCCTGTGATTGCAGCATGCTTTGCCTCTAGAACCTTTATGTTAGCAGCTTTAGTCTAATGGCAAAGATCAAAATAAGTGAGGTACATATTGGGCAGAGCTGGCTACAATCAAGCCTTGCTGCATTCAGTCATCTAACTCTAACTATTCCTTTACATGGGTTGATTTAAGGAGGCGGCAAAACCTTTTTCACACCTAAAGATTTTGTTTTGATTACCTTGAATATCAAAGAAATGAGAAAAGCAACAATCTTAGGTGGCAAAATGGAAAATGAGCAAGGGGGAAAATACTTTTTCATGTTACTGTAAGTTGTAAATATCTGCAAAATGTTGACTTTTAAACCCTGTGTAGCTTAATTTTAGCGAAGATGCCGGTACTCAATTTAAACAGCTAAAAAATGTTGTACTCAGTGGGAATGTAGTGAGCAGCATCCATGCTGTCCTCTGGAAAACGTTTTAACTCTGGCAGTCATGGTAATCAAGCTGGTAGTGGTGTCATTGTCACTAGTGTATTTTACTACAGTATATCATGAAACTATTGAACTGGCCCAACCTGAGAGCCATGCTCTACCTTTTAAAGATGCAATACATGATCACCGGCAAAACCACTTTGCACTGGTTCTGCCATTGTCTCCATATGGAGGGAGAGGTGACACTGAACATGGAGGCCGCGCTAGCTTGGATGTTGCACGTGGGTCAAGTTTTACACCTTGCCGCTATCCTCAGAGTTCACAAACTCAAAGGTTGAACTTTCCACTGGCCTCTGTGTGTGTGTGTCCAGTCAGATTACAGAATGGTGTCATTTACAAAGAGCTGAAAGGAAACATGGAAGAATTTGCATTCGGAGATTAGTAATGTTCAGTCTTCTGCTCTCGATCGTGTGTGTTTCCAGAGGTGTACAGCACAAGGATAAAATGTTAGCACAACCACTGGAAAAAATACATTTTGCTTTTTGTCATTATAGCAGGGATTATTTAAATTTCTGACCTCCCTGATATGAACGCTTCCCTGATAACCTACTGGCTCATGTGTTGACAGAGTTCCAGACCCCGGAGCCCCTAACTCTGACAGTGTTTCTATCATACTTTACTTACTGAGCTGTTCCACTTCTGTCGTCCCCATCCCCATTGTGCTGTGTTTCAGTGAATGAGCTAATACTCAAACAGAAACAGCGGTCAGAGGACAAGAGGTTAAAACTGGACCATCCTGTAAGTACAGCACATACACATTTTCTTTGTTTCTCTCTTTCTCATCACTGTTTCTCTCAGACTCAGTGAACACTCTCTCACCCTTGGGAAAGTTCAGTCTATGACCTGTGTCTCCCACCCTCAGAATGGCTCCAGGTGGCAGGCTTTTCAGGACGTGATGAGTCCAGACCAGGACAACTTGGACCTGGCCAACGTCAACCTGATGCTGGAGCTCCTCGTTCAGAGGAAGAAGCAGCTAGAGGCGGTGAGTAAGGATTCAAGTGGAAGGGTGTGACCCCACCTGCAGTTTATTTTCTTTGGGCCAAATTACAGTGGAAGAGTTTACTTTGTTGCATTCTTGTATTCGATCCATTGAGCTCCGCATTGCCGAATTACACGCCATCTAGGGCTTGTAAACAAAAGTCATACATACTACTCACTAGTAGCTTGTTTATTGGACAGAGTTCTGTTAGCCTGTCATTTCGACAGATTAGAGATTTGGCAGCAGGGGGGAGTCAAAACAAATCTAATTACTGTCCATGTTGCTTTATCTAAGCATGTCGGACTTACCCGTGCTCTTTGATGCAATTTATCCTCCATAGCTGAATAAACTGATAATATCATTTTCATCACTAATTAACACCAGCAACCCTTAGAACATGGAGCTCTTCAATTACATTTTATCTGAATATAGATAAATGATGGCATATGATAGCATAAGCAGGGCCAGTTGCAATGTGGATCGAGGTCTTTGGAGGTTTTGGTGGCATGCTAGTGCGATGTGTACATGCAGATCGATTTTTTTCCTATCATTTCTCATTATGAATGGTATTTTATGTATCTACTTTCAAATTTTTTGTTTATTTTCTTATAGAATGAGATACTCTGTACCTGTTTATGGGCACAGCACCCAAGCGGGTATCGCTATGAATGTATAAGATTTACTTGTAGTTGTCCCAGATAATGTTCTTACTTTTTCTTACAAACAGTACTACAGTTCTCTTTGAAAAGAACTGAGAACCACATGTTCAGATGTCTTGGTGTGGCCATTTCGTGCCATCCAAGTTTGAATGGCTCACCTGGCCAAACAAACCCAACGAAAAGACAAAGAAACGCTCCAGAGTTTGAATAAAGTGTTCCAGATATGCTAAATGCTCAACGCTCCCTAATTGTGACTAAGGTCCGGGAAGATTCTAGGCCTGCTGCTTCCATCCTCACCTCAATAAATGTTTGAGGCTTCCACAACCAGACAGGCATCAAAAAATTGCAGCTGTAATGTCCCATATTTTCATATCAGACGTCATTTTCAGTGCAACCTCAATATTGATATTAATGTTCCCTGGTCCTGCCACCAATTATGCCATTCAACATTCAACACCACTTCAGTCCTCATCCTACACTGATCCTACCATTGTATACTTATGTGCAAGTGCTGTTGAGGGAGAGGATGAATGTGTTGGCGAGTTTAATTATGTAAAATGTGCCAACTGGCTTTTTTTCCCGATCTTTTTTTAAAATTTTGTTTGATGTTGTACGTAATGCAAACCTGTAGAGGTAGCAGACCATCTACGTCCAATGCAGATTTCCCTTTAAGGACTAAAAATATTAATCTTGCCCGGGCACGCGCATTCCACGGCTTCACTTGCAGTTGTTAAATTATGGACCATGTCTGTCTCTCCACTAGGAATCCCAAGCAGCTCAGAGGCAGATCCTCATGGAGTTCCTCAAAGAAGCCAGGAGGAACAAGAGAGAGGTAGCCTGCTGCTTTTGTCTTGCTGTAGACCTTCTGTGAGCTTTGTTTGTTAAGTTATTTGATTGGATGATCTGGCCCGATACTTATACTACACCGACATTTTTTTTATTTAATTTTATTTATTGTGCTGCTGTGTTTGTTCCATGCCTGAATACAAGCCAGTTGATCTTTATGTTGGGTTGTGTTTTTTTTCTTCCAATCACTAGCAACTAGAGCAGCTGCAGAAAGAGCTCAACTTTCTTGAAGAAGACATCAAGCGTGTCGAGGTAAAAAAAACAGCGCTAATCTCCACCCTCCTAAATAATCTGCAGATTAATAGCCACACTTCTTTGGTTTTATACTCTCATGATACATTTGGTGTCATTCTTAGGCAAGATAGCAGTTTGCACTGGGGAAAAAAAAGATATGCACAGTGGGCACAAGATAGCTTGAGATAGCTTCAGTGTTGTAGTTGCAGCTTTTGTTTTCAGCAGCTGACAGTCACACGTTGCAGTGTGAAGGAATGGTGGGAGGACAAGATTTGAACACAGTCAAATAGCCACCATGTGTTCAGATGCTGCTAAGACCTGCTGACTTTCACTCCACTCATGATATCCACATTGATTTGATCTCAGTTACAATCCCTTTCAGTGCTGAGGTTCATAATGCCTATCTCTATTTTCAGAAGTTATTTACTGTTTCGTCACCTTCAGGATGTTATGTCTTGTGAATTTCAAATATCAGTTGCTCCTTGTAGAAATGATCAGAGTTTGTTACTAAGCCAAATATGTTATTTCTGTTTTTTTGTTTTCTCTAGGAGATGAGCGGGCTGTATTCGCCATTGATGGAGGCAGAGTGCACAGTGCCTAATGTTGAGGCTCCCTCACCGGCACCCAGGTACAGCCAATCTCTAGTTACAGCAGAACTGCCAAAAGAAATCCTTAAAAAAATGCACTCGAAAATAACATTGTACATTGTTTGTTTGTTTGTTTGTTTTTGAGTAGCAGTAGTAGTATTATTGAATCGCCAGAGTACAGCCAGCCTCCAGGGTTTGGTGGAACGGCCCAGGTAAGTCAGGTAATCACCCTTGGCTGTTTTTATATGATCTTCAGTATGTCAGGATATCATTTATTTTTGCTTATTCTTGTTATTCTTTCTTGCTTTCTGTCTGCTTATATTTACAGTTTTGTTATACATAAAGCTATCTAAACATTTTGGAAAATGCTATGCAAATAATCTTTATAATATGCATGGAGGCTTTTTGGCTTTGTACCATTTGCTCCCCCTTGTTGAATGAAGATTATTTTTAGGTATTTTGATGTTAAAGGAATACCCAACATTTTGAACAAAATACCTTTTTCTGCTTTACCCAGACTGAGACAAGATGTTCAATAACATTTTCATCTCTGTACGTCCACTGGTTTGGTTCCTATGGGTATTATTTTGTGCTAGCTTAGCATAAAGACTTGAAGTCTACTCCATCAAAGTGAAAAAATAAACCTTATAGCAACTCTGAACCTGTCTTATTTACACAATGTATCATGTGTGTTTGAAATACACATTTGAATTTTGACAGAGCTAGGTAAAAGACTCCTGTAGACTTCAAGTCTTTATGCTAAGCTACCATGAAATGCTAACCATAGGAACTGAACCAGTGAACATACAGAGGTGAAAATGGTATTGGACATCTTGTCTGTTTGGAAAAAGGGTATTTTGCCCAAAATGTCAAAGTATTCCTGTAATAGAATAAAAGCACTAATGACCAAACAATAACTTAGTTCTTATGTTTTATGAGTACCAGTTTAGCTGATATCCATTCACGAATAGACATACAGATTGATTTCATTGCATGTTTAAACATTTGGAAATGTCTTTGCCAGGGTAAAAGACAGACATGGTACAACAGCACCCTCGCATCAAGGAGGAAGAGGCTGACGGCTCACTTTGAGGATCTGGAGCAGTGCTACTTCTCCAACAAAATGTCCCGCATCACAGGTACTGAACTGTACTGAATGGCCACTTTCCAACAGTCATAGGTTTCTTTTCCTGATTAGTTGCTCAAGGGTTAATTTTATCATTGTAATTAGTGGTTATTAAAGATGCAATGCTTTGCAGTATTAAACATCAGTATTTCATTGTAAGTCATTACACTATGTAGTGACTGTTTCCATGAAATGCGAGTGAGCGGCACACATGGTCAAATGTTGCATTCAGGCCGGTAGAGTCAGACAATTTTCGTGGTGATGGCCTTTATTTACAATAATTGTAGTAATGTCTTAGTCAGTGTAGGAATGATTATTGGTGTTGTAATGCTACATGTCACACCTTTGACTTTCAGGATGGTGGGGTGAAATTTCACATAAAGTACACATTTGGTGTTTCTTTGAAATCCCCTTCTTTGTGGATTCCTTCTTGTAAGCGATATTTTAAGAGTGTGTGTCTGCTGTGCTGTGTTCAGAGGAAGGCCGGAACCTGAACCAGCTGGATGACTTTATGGAGTGTCTGTCCAAGTTCACCCGCTACAACTCTGTTCGGCCGCTGGCCACGCTCTCCTACGCCAGCGACCTCTATAACGGCTCCAGTATCGTCTCCAGGTACGCCGTCAGACCTGAGCACCACACATCAAGTCGAGTTAAAGTCAAGTCAAAATTTATTATAGCCCAATATAACCAAGTATGCCTCACAGAGTTGTACATATAATAAAACAAAACATCAGCCCATCATGCAAGGAAAAGGTGGAGCTCTCGTATCAGTCTTCCACGCTGTGTCAGTCTTGAAAAGGTTCAGTGTGGAATATTTCAGATGATTGTGAACAAGTAGCAAATATTTCAAATCCCACAGTAAATTACTGCTGATGACCTAGCGACAGCAATTCTGGCAGTTTAGTGACAATTTACAGCCAAGATTCTTTTGTTTTATTAATTTATCTTTGCAGTAATAGAGCTTTAACTTCTTTGTGTTAATTAGATGCTGCTCTATAGACTTGCAGAGTGGGCGGCTATAGTATCGTTTATTTATCCTGGAGACTGGATCAATAAATTGAGTATGGAGTAACATTGTGGTTATAGTTAAAAATAAAGTTCCAAATGGGGAAAAACAAGCGGGAAGATACTTCTGAAAACTGAGGATCCTTGTACTTCACAACTCCATTAAGAACATGCATGATTTGTACAACATTATTTTTCAAAGTGCTTGAGCAATGATGTGTTTCTCTAATACATACTCCAAAGTAGTTCAATGATAGCTTTAATAGAGGCATATTTTGATATAACATTGGCAGTATTTTCCCTAAGAAATGTATCACCATGCATAAGATCAATAAACAATTGATTGTGACCAGTAGAATGTACAGTTCAGCACTTTCCTTCAGTGTAAAATCTTGGTCTATCCTCTTGTCTTGTCTATCGACTATGGACTATCTTCCCTCCACTGTGTTTCAGTATTGAGTTTGACCGTGACTGTGACTACTTTGCCATCGCCGGAGTAACCAAGAAGATCAAAGTATTTGAGTATGGCACAGTGATCCAGGACGCCGTGGACATCCACTACCCTGTCAATGAAATGACCTGCAACTCCAAAATCAGGTACAGAACACACTCTAGTGTGACCTCTTTCAGTCCTCCCAGAGCATCCCACAATGCAGTGTGCACAGCATTTCTGATCACATTCTAAAGTCTATGAGAGGGTGTTTGGACACTATGGCATAGGTCCCACCCTTATTAGTTTCCAGGTGTACAAAGTGATGATTCTGAATTGATTTTACAACCCTGTATAGAGACTGGGTGGTAATCAGGCGTAGGCTTAAAAATACTGCTTTGTTATCTGGAATATTAAACACTAAAAATGAACTTAGACATCTCATCTGTGTTCAATTAATTTTATTTCTTATCAAAGCTGTTTGCTGTAGCATCTTGCTTTGTGTCTTCAGCAGCATTTAATGTTTTGCAAAAACACCATTACACTAGAGGAAATTAAAATGATGTAATTATAATTATAATACAATTTGCATTGTAATTTAGTTTTACCATAATCTAAAGCTGTGACAAATGCTGTCTAAATGTTTTATAAACAATGATTTTATTATGATTAAAAACATTTTTAGCAATACAACCTTGAAACATAATTTAATCTCAAGCGGTAACAGATATGCAATAGCACTAGAATTATCCCTCCAAGCACCACAGCTGCATAAAATTAGATGAAACCCTGAACAGTGTTTTTGGTTTTCAATAAATAAGATTTGTTCTGCCTTGCAAAGCCAGTCATCAGGTCATTTCCTACCTTATTGTTATGTGGAATCGCACTCATTTATTTTCCAAAGCTGTTTTCACAGCATTGACCTGTTGAAACATGCTTGCAGCCTTGAAACAAGGCCTGAATCAAATGACATATTGAATTACACCATTTTTAAAAAATGTCGGGGTGTGACATGTGAAACCTGCTGACGTGAACTGACCATCAGCCTTGTTTCTTACAGCTGTATCAGCTGGAGCAGCTACCACAAGAACCTCTTGGCCAGCAGTGACTATGAGGGTACTGTCATCCTGTGGGATGGATTCACTGGCCAGAGGTCTAAAGTCTACCAGGTACGATGCTTCTGTCCACTAACATGGCTTTTATACCGCTAAGAACGAGGAGCTGATTTAGATTTTTTGCTCTTTTCAGGAGCATGAAAAAAGATGTTGGAGTGTTGACTTCAATCTGATGGATCCCAAGCTCTTAGCTTCCGGTTCTGATGATGCCAAAGGTAACTGAGACGTGCCAGCTCAAAAATGTTGGGAGTTCCCTTGTTAAGACTGACTTTTTCATTTAGCTTTAATAATAAGACATAAATATTATCCCATAATTTCAGTGTGAGGTATGAGTTGCTCACATAGCATGCATGGAGTAAAGGAAGCTGGTAATCCTGGTATACTTATGTACAGATATGACATTTTTTTGACACACCAGTTGCATTTCTTTTGGAAATTGTATTTTTTCATGTTTTTGCGTTTTAAAGTTCTCAGCCAACATGCCTGACTGCAAGCACAGAGCTGTTTTAGATTCATAAAATACGTAATCAGAGGACTCTGGCTCATGAAGTTTTCATGCTTCAAGGCCTGTGTTATTCATGCAAAGTACCCTTGCTTTTGTTCCCAGGTGACATTCCTTGATGTGTGTTTTGTTTTTCAGTGAAGTTATGGTCGACGAACCTTGACAACTCAGTGGCTAGCATCGAGGCCAAGGCCAATGTCTGCTGTGTTAAATTCAGTCCAACCTCCAGGTATCACCTGGCCTTCGGCTGTGCAGGTAAGACCAAGATCGGTTTTGACCTGTTGGAGCGTCAGGTTTCTCTCGTCTCTGGTTGTGAACAAACTTATGCAGATGTGTAATGTTTGTGATACATTGCTATATGTAGAAAAGTGTAAATTTCATGTTAAACTAGCTAACCTGTTTTGTGCTGGAGGTATTTTAGTTCTTTCATAATGAGGATAAATGATCAGTGTTTTAACAAATCAGTACAACAGGGCTTGAGGTCAGGTCTTGTCTACATGTGGCACAGATCTGATTTTCTTCTGATCAGTGTGAACACAAAATCTAATCTTTTCAAATCTTTTTTGGGCTGCTTTCATATGTGGTCCTAGACTGGATATGGATATGGCGCTCATCACTGTCAGCGTGTCACCAGTCAGTGTCTGCAATAGCAGGCCAAAACAAATAAATAGAGGGTAGCTGCAACAGCAGGACAGTGAAGTTGTAATAGATGTATCTTTTCTCCTTCTGGCCCTCCTCCTCAACAGCTGACGAACCATTGTCTGACCTCTGCAGCAAATCATCTGAAAAATCTACAATCGCTCTGCTATTTCATTCACTGTCATGATGGACTGTCAAGCAAATTACCTTTTTTGTTATCGTTCAGCATGCCTGCCTGATGTAAATACGCACAGGCAAGGCCTTTCAGGGTAGATATGTGTTCACACTGATGTCAGATGTGGGTCACAAACAAAATGAGTGTGAAGGGAAAAAGATCGTATCTGAGGAAAAAATCAGAATGGAGCGTGAAAGCTTGAAATGTGAATGTAGCCAAAATGTCCGACAAGCATTTAGTCAGTGCACCCAGTTGGCTCCCTTCAAAGTCATGGGTGAAGGACACCTGAATGTTTTTCTCCAGCAACACTCATGTGTTGCTTTCGTTCTGGTCCAAGGTTGGTGTGCTTGCTAACACCATTGCCTATAGCACTCCAGAGTGCTGTATTTTGCAACTATTTTTCCTTGTTGTCCTACTAAATGTCCTCTCTGGTTACACCAATGCTGATGGTCCAGCCAGGGTTCTGAAATATTCATGTGTTTCTCTCCCTAAGGAAAAATAAAAATATTATTAAGCTATTCTACAGACAAATAGTTCTTTGGGTAGCTAACATTGGAGCAGCACAGCCCCAGAGTTGCAACACAGACAGCTGGCATCATCCAACGGATGAAGTGCCCTGGCTTATTTACCCCTTCTCCGCTGTCGCCAGGTCCACTGGGCTGGGGAAAGGAAACCACCTTGACCTTGGAGTTGTTGGTTGAAATGTTTGCAGGAAAGCTCAGACGTTTAGGGCTGAAGCCAGCTGGCACCGCGTCTCTAATATTTAAAAGCACAACTAGATGGAAAAACACAGTTTGATAGAAACGCACATATTAACACAAACGTCAACAAAGAGCGCCACGTTTCTGAGTATGTCTGCGGTCAAACAGCCAATTATGAGGGATGCCTTGTTGAGTTGTATATCTCCCTGCTGCCCCAAACACCACCCATTGTGCCATGGGCCATGCCTCCAGTCTGAACACATACCATTTCTCCTTCAGTGCTGTATTCTTCTGTTTGCTCACAGACCACTGTGTCCACTACTATGATCTACGCAACACTAAGCAGCCCATCATGGTGTTCAAAGGCCATAGAAAGGCTGTCTCCTATGCCAAGTTTGTCAATGGAGAGGAAATTGTTTCTGCGTAAGTCACCTCAGCTGCATTTGATGTTGTTATGATCTTTTTGATGTAAAAGTGTTTGAGAAATCCAAAGTGTTGTGGATTATGTCAGGAATAAGATTTCCTATATCCCTTGGTTTGAAGTGTTTGCTCATACCATTTTTCCCATGGAGAATCCTGTCACAGTGATCATTGTTTTGCCTGAGTTACTGCCTGCTCACTGTATTGTTCCAGTCCTACCCTGTCCAGTCTTTTTTGTTTGTCTAACTAGAAGGCTTACACATTTTTAGCATGAATATTTCACTTTGGAAGGACATTTTCCACTTCATAGCACGTAGGAATTTAGGAGCCGTCAGCCTCCCAACATTAGCTGCCCTGGCCATCTGCCATCACCACTGGCATCCAGACTCTCCAGCTGTAAATAGCAACACTTGAAAACAGACAGAATTACTCCACGGTCCTGCATGACCCTGGACACAGAATGAAATATCACCTGGGTCTTTTTTGTCCCAGTTGTCAGTGTTAAGTCTAATAAATGGCAGTGGAAGTGGTGGGGGTGCGACTGCAGGCTCTTACAGCTGGCCCTATTAGCCGCTGACTGTTCATTCAGTAATTCCTTCAGAGGCATACAGGCTTTGCAACTAATGCAAATGTACCAAAGTGAAATAGAATCTTAACTGATCTGCTTACTCAGATTTTTTTATTATTTTGTGACATGTATTGATTTTGATTTGTTCACGCCAGTTCAACAGACAGTCAGCTCAAGCTGTGGAACGTCAACAAACCCCACTGCCTGCGCTCCTTCAAGGGTCACATCAATGAGAAGAACTTTGTCGGCCTGGCATCCAATGGAGACTATGTGGCTTGTGGTAAGCGTCAACTCAGACAAAAAGAATACAACACACATGTTGGAATTGAATCTGCAAGGGAGCATTTACTCTATATTTGTTGGAACTATTTTTTGATGAAATTTCCTGTTTTTCCTCATTCATTTTCTATTCATTTAGACATGCAGTAAGAACAGCTCGATGTACTTAGAACAGAATTGAACTCTGGTAGAGTGTTGGGCTGTATAGTTACCTGGAAATAATATGAGACCACATGGTGGCAAAATATCCTCATTAGTTGCTCATGCTGCCCTGGACTGCTAATCCAGAATACTGTATTTGTCTCTCCATTCACTTCCATAGCGCAGCAAAATGGGTCCAAAAATAACACTTTTAGCACACAAACAAAAGTCAGCAAAGTTGCGGTTCCCATTTTTTTGAGGAAATTAAATGTCTCTTTTCTTGTTATTTTCCAGTTAGAATTGGAAAGTAGATCCGGCAGGTAGCGTCTGCAGGAAACTTCCACATAGTAACCTTGCGCCAGGAAGAAACGACCTGATGTTACTTTCACAAATCATTGTTAATTACAGGAAAAAGAATGGGTCCCGGAACTTGATGTTTTTTATACTGGCATAATCCGCTTTTTTTGCATTTATTTGTCCTAAAAGTGTTCTTTTGGGAGCAGTTTTGCTGCACTATGGAAGTAAATGGAGAGATACAAATACAGTATTCTGGATTAGCAGTCCAATGAGCAACTAATTAGCATATTTCACCACCATGTGGACTCATATTATATTCAGGTAACTATACAACCCAAAACTTGACCAAAGTTCAGTTTTGCTTTAAATCATCAGGGCAGGTCCCAATTATAGATTAGAACCCCATATTACATTCTTGTTCAATTATATGAAGACTTGTAAAGCCTCCTCTTCTTCACCTGCTTCTCCTCATAACTGGATTGAATGTGTATCATCAATAAGGGGTCGTAATTTTCAGTTTGTTTCATGCAAAGAGAAAAAGAGGAAGTGATCCAAATATACACTGTATTTACTAACCAATCATCTGTGTGTGTGTGTGTGTACAGGCAGTGAGAACAATTCGCTGTACCTTTACTACAAGGGCCTTTCCAAGACACTGTTGACATTCAAGTTTGACACAGTGAAGAGCGTCCTGGACAAGGACAAGAAGGAAGACGACACTAACGAGTTTGTCAGCGCTGTCTGCTGGAGGGCCTTGCCTGACGGGGTGAGATCATCTCAAATTCATATTTTTATGTTGTAGTTACTTACAATAATATAGTATAATACTGTAAGGAATACTAGAAGTCAGGTTTCTCATCACCTGCCTTTAGTAAGGAGGCGAGATGTTAAAATAACACACCATTGTCACAATGGAAAGGTGTTTCCTCAGCCATGCAAACCAAATGACATTCTGTTATGTTTAGTGAAATCTGCCTGTTTATTATATTGTGTTGTGAGAAATTCAGGCAGAGCTTTACATCCAGTTTAATTGCAAGAGAAGAAATTGAAGAAATGTTTTACAATGGAGTTCATTTTTCACATTGTGGCACTGAAGATTTTTGTCAGGCAAAGGGTTCGATTTCCTTTTCAAGGAATTAAATATTCATGGAGTAGCATGCACTTTGGTAAATAACACGTTTGTCTTTTATTTTTGGTGCTTTGTCTTTCAGGAGTCAAATGTACTGATTGCAGCCAACAGTCAAGGAACAATCAAGGTTTGTGATTTGAATCGTTTTACTTTTAATCTTTTCCTTTATAAAATGTGACCTTTCTAGTATATGTCTGTACGTCTAGTATATGTTTATATGTCTTATAATTACTTCCAGGTAGCATTAAAAGGCTCTTTAAATAGCCTCAAATTAAGTTGGGAAACCTGCAGATATCCTGAGCAGTACAAATACAGCTTGTGAATTTTGCTCTGCCCTCGGTAGATGAGTCCTCACAGCTCCTATGTTTTCCCTTTGTCTCTGCACAGGTACTCGAGCTCGTCTGAAGGCCCATCACCTCTCCGGATTGCGCGCAGAACTTCAGTGAGCCTCTGTTTGTTTGGTAGAGAAACAGCCGGAAGCTGTGAGAGCCGCGGCCGCCTGCTGAACTAAGTAGCGTCACCGGCAGCAGTTTTTTTTTTCTTTTTAAAGGACACCCGACAACACTGGGAGAAACGAAATGAAACCGAAGCCGTCTGATTTTAATGAGCTACAAATTTACTCACTTGTGGACAGCAAAAAAAGACTTGGACCAGTACATCCGTACAACAGGAGCAGATGTGCTGTCAGTTCACCACAAAAAAAAATAAAAAATACATAAAGAAAGAGGACCTAGTCATGGCACAAAGTGGAAGAAAAGACTTTTGAAAGCATTTTTTGTTTCTTTTGAATAAAGTTATATCAACCACAATAGAGCATCTCTTTATGATTTTAGGTCAAATCAATGTACCTTTTTTTTAATCAAGTTACAGCTCTCAAGGGTACATCCAGCCAAAAGCTACTATTACATTGCATTATCCTTTTTAAAGGCCAAAGCACAAGATAAAATGAAATGCAAAAATGTCTTCATGTAATGCTTCTTCAGTCCCCCTCCCCCTCCCGCCTCACTGTCTGTCAACCTCCTCTTGGGTTTTCTCATGTGTAGACTTTGTGTTTTCCAGATTGGCAGAAACCAGTCATAATAAAGAGGACTTGAATTTCATTCTGTCAAGCAGACCCTCAGTTCGTCCCCTGGCTCGTTATCTAGAATGTAAGGTAGCGTAAGGATATTGGACATCAGTGCACAAGAAAGACCAATGGATTATGGGACTGTGGAGACATTTCCGCTCTGTTTCTGATGAAAACTGAGATTCAGCATGTCTGTCTGTCACAGAAATTTCTCACGTAACCCAAGGCTCGATCTGCACCGGACTCTTTCCGCTTACGCGATCTGATCTTTTTCTCGCTGTTTTAAAATGAGGACAAACCACACGAAAACCAGATTGATTTCTGTTTCAGGTAGCAGTGAAATGACTTGTCACAAAGGTCCCAAACGTCTCCGACACGAGCTGAGCTGCAGTGTAACTTCAGGCAAACTGTGTCGACATCTTCTATAAAGTGGCGACGCATGTTTGCAGCAAATGGAGAGAATTTGCTGGAGACCGCCAAGACCTACCTATTTTATGATAAATGACAAAGAGAGGTGTTTTGTATTTGTATACCTGAATAAATTATTTGAAAATAAATGTGTTATTTTTGGTAGCCTTTTTTCTTATTTAATTTAGAATATAGGATGATTGTTAAATAAGTGTTAATTTGTTTTTACTTGACTCTTGTCACTTCCATCCGTTATTCACCGGCTTTGTCCAATTTATGTGTATTTATTGGAGTCATTGGTAATGGGTGCACCAGTGTGTCCTGTCTTTTGTTTATCTGGAGCACAATAAGACAAATTCACAGTAACCTTGATTGAAACAGCAATAATCTGTAAAAAATAAAAAAAAAATCAATCTCACATCAGGTTACACACAGC
>OMLF01020186.1:23018-45740 GCA_900302615.1 Holocentrus rufus
GCAAAAGAAGCAGAGGACAAGATAAAGAAAGCCCTGGAGAAGGGAGAGGTGCTTCCCACAGAGGCTCGCTTTGACTCCAACTGCATCACTCCTGGTAGGGACGCTCTAAACCAATCCACAGAATTAAAGTCACAGTTCGAACTTTTACCCACACACTTGTATTTATTCTTCCATATGAATTGTAATAGATCCTCCAATTACACCAGGAGTGTTCTTCTCCAAAATGAACGAAGTGGAACTTAAGCGATATCATGATATTACGACATCCAAAGTCCTAGACGATACCTAGTCTTGTATCACAATAAAGATATATTATTATTACTACTGTTATTATTATTACAACTATGCATGCATGTATATTAGACTTGCCTAATGGGACACATGCCTGCCTCTCCTCCAGGTACTGACTTCATGGCAAGACTCCAGGAACAGCTCAAGTATTTTGTCCACAACAAAATCTCCACTGACAAGACATGGCAGGGTGTCAGAGTCTTTCTCTCCGGTCACGAGGTGTGTGTGTGTGTGTGTGTGTGTGTGTGTGTGTGTGTGTGTGTGTGTGTTTGCACTGCAGTCACAGTGGAAGCCATGTTGGATGGATATTTGATCAGCGTGGCGCGGTGGAGGGCAGCGGTACTTAATAGTGTGTGTTGGATTGTCTTCCCTTACAGACGCCAGGGGAGGGCGAGCACAAGATCATGGAGTTCATTCGCTCCGAGAACGCCAAGCCGCATCACGACCCCAACACGCGTCACTGCCTCTACGGGCTGGACGCTGACCTGGTAGGGCGGAGTGGATTGATTCTTGATTTTTTTATTGCTTTGATCTTTGAACGCACCGCCACCCCATCACATGTAATGCTGTGAGCGATAGTTTCTAATTCTACTGTCCCCCTCTCTCTCTCTCTCTCCCTCTAGATCATGCTGGGTCTGACCAGCCACGAGCCACACTTCTCCCTGCTCAGAGAAGAAGTTCGCTTTGGTGGAAAGAAATCCCAGAAAAGGTCTGTGCTGTGGTTTAGAGAGCTCTGTTATCGCCCTGCAATGTTTTCTCCGTCCTCTCTGCTTTCTTATCTGTCTGCATTTGCTTTTTGTTTTTCATTGTTGTTGACTTTTCTATTTGTCTTTATTCTATCTCCTCCTCTCCTCTCCTCTCCTCCTCTGTCTTGTCTTGTAGGATAACGGCTCCAGAGGAGACGACGTTCCACTTGCTGCACTTGTCTCTGATGAGAGAGTACATCGACTACGAGTTCTCTGAACTCAGGGTGAGAAACGCACACTCACATACGGAACATGGAACAAAGCGACAGAGCGTCTCCATGGCCAAGTTGAATCATAGAAAAGGACCGCAGTTAAAACAAATGTGATTTCCAGGCCTGGAAAGGTTTTGGTAAAATGATTTCCTTGGCGTTTTTGAATACGTTGTGGAAATTCTTAGACCTGGGAGCACCTGGAAACATGATGGAGACCCAGTGGTCTCCATGATCCTGGTCTCCCTCTGTTCTAAATCACACAGGTTTCAACATCGGGTTTTCTCATTTGTAATAAAGTTTAAACAGAATGTGTCTCCAACTTCTTTGTGCGTTTTCTTTATGTATGTTTCCAAAATAAAAGTGGTTGGGAGTGTGTCTTTATCGAATTCTGATGCTATTCTGCTGTGTTTTCCAGAATCAAGTTGATTTTGAGTACGACTTGGAGAGGATCATCGATGACTGGATCCTGATGGGCTTCCTGGTGGGAAACGATTTCATCCCTCATCTTCCTCACCTCCACATTAACCACGACGCTCTGCCACTGCTCTACAAGACCTACATCAGCGTACTGCCCGCACTGGGGGGTGAGACACACACACACACACACACACACAGTAGACATTATAACTTACATCTTATTTTGAATTTGTAAAAATGTTGCGTACACATCAAGCATGTGCAAGATGCTGTGTTCGTCACTCCCTGCCAGGATGGTTTATGGTTTACACCGAGCTACCTGCTCAAATTGATCGCACCCTAAAGCTTACTTTTTTATTAAAATCTCAAATTTACAATCAGTTACCGTAATTTACTTGGGACGTGAAACTGACTCTTGTGTTCTGACCCAGGCTATCTGAATGAAAACGGTCATCTCAACCTCCGCAACTTTGAGAAGTACCTGGAGAAACTATCTGAGGTGAGGCAAGCCTTTTTATTTTCTTTTATTTTACAAAAATGTCATTTCAAAGAGAGAAAATGCTACCGAAGATTGACATTTATTTCATACAGCAGTGGGTTTATGTGTGATTAATACTGAGTTACACAACTTTAGGCAGTGCAGCTTGTAAAGGTTTAAGCAGTTTATAAAGACTAGTGTATGATGCTAATAAATATGTTCATTAGGTGGATTTTAAAAGGGATTTTTTAATTTAGTTCTTTACTTTGGTGGAGGTATTGGTACTTTGGATGATGTATAGTTTGAAGCATTTGTGTTTCTGTCAGTCTGAAATAATTTTTTATATATGAAATGAAGTATTTGGACTCATTTGGATAGCAAAAAAAGGTATTAGGGGTAACAGTCACACTTTTTAATAATTTGTTGTCCCCCTCCTCTCTCTCTCTGCAGTTTGACAGGGAACACTTCAGCGAGGTGTTTGTGGACCTGAAGTGGTTTGAGAGTAAAGTCGGGAACAAATATCTCAACGAGGCCGCTGGTTTGGCTGCAGAGAAAGAAGCTGTCAGCAAGCACAGCAAGAAGAAGGAGGTAAGTTATACACACACACACACACACACACACACACAGAGCCAAGGTTCTTTCATTTACTATCTTTTTCCATGCATGGTTTCATTAATTTATTCCTGCAGATATTAACTACTATGATGTGCTGTCTGTCTGTCTGTGTGGTGTGTGTGTTGTGTGTGTGTGTGTGTGTGTGTGTGTGTGTGTGCAGGAGTCTGCCCTCTACCTGGCAGCCCTTTCCTCATCGGATAAAGAGGCGGGAGCAGGAAAAGCAGACGAGGACGAAGAGGAGGATGATATGTTTGAGACCGAGTTCAGACAGTACAAGCGCACGTACTACATGACCAAGATGGGTGTGGATGTGGTGTCTGAGTGAGTGTACACACACACACACATCATTTTGGTCAGCTTGTGTCCCGTGTTATTGTCCTATATAATCACTGATCTGATGTAGCAGGTCGTCTTTGAAACCGACCCTAAAATATGTTTTTTGTTTTCTTTTGTTTCCCTCTGACATGCAGTGATTTTCTAGCCAACCAGGCCAAGTGTTATGTTGAAGGCATCCAGTGGATTCTTCACTACTACTACCATGGAGTCCAGTCCTGGAGCTGGTGAGAACTTCACTGCTCGTTACTTTCATTTTCTCCACCTCCCTCTTCTCTTCACTCCTCTTTTGTTTCCTCTTCTTTCCTCTTCTTTGCAGAGTATCATTTTGAGAGGTCGACCTTCCAAAAGCAGAATACTGAACAATGCAGGCACATATTCATGCAATAACTTTTTTAATGAGCTGTGTTTGTCTGTCTGCAGGTACTACCCCTACCACTACGCTCCCTTCCTGTCTGACATCAGGAACATCTCTGGGCTGAAGTTGACCTTTGACCTCGGCCAGCCCTTCATGCCTTTCGAACAGCTGCTGGGAGTCCTGCCCGCCGCCAGCAAGGACCTACTGCCTGAGTGTTACAGGGTAACACACACACACACACACGCACACACACACACACATTTGATAGCTGCTAATAATTTTCCCCCTTTAACTTTCATGTATTTTGTGACATTTTACAACGTTTCTTCAATGTTTTGGTTCGGTGCAAACATCACATATTTGTTAACACGTAGAGAATGTTTGTTATTTTTATTTTATTTTTATGCACGACGCGAACAAGAAAAAACAAAATGTATTTCTTTGTTTTTTCAGCACCTGATGACCAGTGAAAGTTCATCCATTATTGAGTATTACCCCCTGGACTTTAAAACGGACCTGAATGGCAAACAGCAGGAATGGGAGGCTGTGGTGCTCATTCCCTTCATTGACGAGGTACACACACACACACACACACACACACACGCACGCACGCTTGAGAAATTGCCAAGTTAAAAAGCTTTTCAGACTGCCTCTTACATTAAGTAGGTTTCTTGAGTTATGGTTCCATAAAGAATGGTCTGCTTCAGACAGAACAGTGATGTAAGCATAACAGTCGGTATTTATAGCAGACTGATAAGCTAGATGTATCACTATAATACATTGTAAATGTTTTTCTAAATCGCCCACATTCACTCCATTGAACAAAAAAAAATAACTTGAGTTATTTTGACAGATCCTGCGATTGTGATATGATAGATGATTCTAGTAAAAAAAAAATGAAAATGGTGTTAATGTGATTTTTGCTGGGGTCTGTACCAGACATGTTTTCTTACGTCTGGAGAACACATTTGTGGGCCAAGGCATTTCTGTAGCACCACAATACTTCATATATGAAGGTATTTTTTTCCACTCATTTTACCTTTATGAAAACACTGCAGCTCCTGCGATTTAGATATTGCACTTGACCATATTGTGATTTTGATAATATTTTGTTAAAGTGTTCAGCTCCACAGTGAACTCTTGATGTCAGGACACAGTACAAACAGAAGAAGGTTCAATTAAGGGCCTCATTTTATGCTGTGCTGACATTTGGGATGTAATTTCTTTCTGTGAATGTTCTCAAAAATCAACCATTCTTATTCATATTTATTATAGGCTTTTAGGTTATTTCATTATTTATTACAGGGTCTATCTCAGCTATAATGTTATTTATTCTGTATGCTGCTGGACCTGGGTAATGGATTTCGTTCCTTCATGTTTTTGACATGTTGAAAGACAATAAATGAACTGAACATTCTTTGATGTTGTAGCTGCACTGCTGGTAAAAATGTACTCCTTGCCCATTTCCAAATGCCAAATTATGCTTCATTGAATGTACGATCACAAGTGTAAGTATGTGTCTGTGTGCGTGCATTTGAACAGAGATGCTTACTCGCGGCCATGGAGCCCTACAATGAAAAGCTGACGAAAGCAGAGAAGGCCAGGAACCGCCACACAGAGTGCGGCGTCTACACATTCGACCCTGATGTGGACTTCACGTACAAGTCCGACCTCCCTCAGCTGTTCCCTGACGTCACACACTGCCACGTCAGGTACACACACACACAACCCAGAGACAGACTTTGGGGAATACTCTTTGGGAACCAAACCAGTGGACGTACAGAGGTGTAAATGGTATCGAACATGCATGGTCATGATACTGTCTTGTGGTTGGTTGTAACAGGCAAACTCTGATTCCCATGGACGCCTGGCACGTGTCTGTGGACCATGTGGGCCGGCGCATCGACCGTTCGGCGCTGTACTTCTGTGGCTTCCCCACCCTGCAGCACATCAGACACAAGGTAGGCGTGTATGCACAGCGTGTTTGGGTCAAGAGATGGGCTGACACTGACATGTTTCCAGCACCAACACCGCCTCTCTCTCTCTCTCTCTCTCTCTCTCTGCCTCGGTCCAGTTCTACAAGAAGAAGAGCGGCGTGGTCGTGTTCCAGCAGAGCAGCAGAGGCGAGAACATGATGCTGGAGATCTTCCAAAGCCAGGAGGGGGAGCCGCAGTGTGAAGACGTCGCAGCTCTGGTGCTGGGAAACTCAGTGTTTGTAAACTGGCCCCACCTAGAGGAAGCTCGGATCATTGCAGTGTCGGACGGAGAGACAAGGTGAGAATCAGAGCATGCTTTTATATGAGCGTTTGGCCAGCGCAGCACCAGATGTGTGGAATGTGTTTCATACTGATGGAGGTTGATCTGTTTTCAACTGAAAGGATCTGTAGTGCTGGTATTTCATTTCATGGATTTATTTATGTATTATGCATACATTTAAAGTAGTCATTTAGCTTCTTTCTGTGATGTTTTTTTCAGTGAATTAGTGCAACAGTGAGTCAAAGCTACAGTGAAATGTCATACATAGTTCATAGATGCATAAATGAATTAGATATTATAATTATTATTATAGGACCTGTGTGATGGCATGTAGAGGCTTGGTCCTTCAATGTATGATGTCAGTGGAAAAGAATCAATCAGAACAGAATTACCCCTCAGAATTGAAAAACTTTGTTCCTAAAAGTGAACAATTGTCTCTAATGTACAGATTCTGTGCAAAGTTTGCCCTAGGATTGTAGCTGTCTGTGCTCCAAAATAATGTAGTAATTATTTATTTTTTTGAGTATTTCAAATAAGGAGGATGATAAAGATAAATTAAAGGATAAATAAGAGGACGACAGTAAGAGTGTGACTTTCTAGCTGCTGCTGCTTTGAGGAATGCTTTTGAGAAAGCAAACGTGAATTTTTGGAACCGATTGTGCAGGTTTTCCCTGGACGAGCCCGTGAGCGTTCAGAGGTTGTACGACAGGTCCTCCACTCCTCCTCCCACCAGGATCACCTACCTGTCTGACAAGGAGCAGAAGGAATGGCTGAAAGACGTCCAGGGCACCACTGAACAGTAAGGCAACAGACAGACAGGAGCATAGAGATTTGTTTTAGGAATTAACCACCAAACTGTAGTAATTTCTTTTCTTTTTTTTATTTTATTATATTTTTATTTACAAAATAGATTGCTATAGGCCAAGGTTCTGCGTGTTTTTTGAAGCCATGAATGCATGCACCAATTGGAAATGCTACTGCCACTTTGTACAGCTCAGTCTGTAAAATCACCATCACCTCTCTCTCTCCTAGTTACGTGAAGCGAAAGGGCATCATAGTGAATGAGACGGCGGTGGTTTTGTACGGCCAGCTGCTGACGGGGAAGAGGTACGTCCCCAGAGCCAACGGAGTGGTTCAGCTGGAGAAACAGTGGGCCAAACAGGTCCTGCCTTTCGTCTTCCAGACCGTGGTGAAGGTAGATGCATGTGCTGATACTACACACACACACACACACACACACACACACACAGAATGCTGCAGTCCTGGGCGTTCCCAGATTGTGGATTGACTTGTCTGAGGAGTTTAGACTGACTCGGCGTCTTCATAAAACTGACTTTTGTCAACTTCCAGTCTTTCCCCGACTCCCCTTAAGTGTTTTTGTTCTTCACTCTTATTTTTAATGCCTTACTGATTTATTTTAATTTCTACTGCTTGTATGTAAATTTGTAAAGCTGTTTTTTGTGAAGTGCTACAAGAAAAGACGACTTTTTATGACAACTTTCCCTAAGTTTTAGATTATAATTATGGCAAGTAGAAACACACACTGACTCCTTGACACTGGCTCTTATATATTCACTTCCTCTTCCTCAGGACATCAAGGCCTTTGACTCATCTTTGACTCGCTTTAAGACTTTGGAAGAGCTGTTTCCCCCGGCAACCAGTGTCTTCATGGTGGGGAACCCCTACTACGGTGCCATGGGAGAGGTATGCTGTCAGCCCCCGACACTTTATGGCTTCTGTTGCCTGTATTTTCTCGGACTGTTTGTGGTCTGAGAGCTGAGCTGACCATTTTCCCTGTTTGAGTGTAGCTTATCATCAGGGTTTTATAAGCTCTTCCAATTATGTGTTTCCCCCAGAATTAAATCATTTTGTTGTGCAAATTTTGAAATTTTACAGGTGCAAGAGTCTAATGATGTCATCAAAGACGGCCGTGTGCGAGTGGTCTTCAACGTGCCATACGAACCACAGCTAGAAGCCTTAATCCAGAACCAGCATGTAAGGCGGACAGACACACACACAAAAAAACACACTCAGCTATATTTGAGTCACAGTGGAGCTCTTCTAACTGTGTGTGTATTTACATGGGCTTTACAGAAGTACTGTGTGAAGTACAGTCCCGGCTACGTTCTGGCGTCTCACCTTGGCATCACCAGCTACCTCGTCTCCCGCTTCTCGGGGAGCATCTTCATCGGCCGAGGCTCCAAGAAGAAGTGAGTGAAATTTTTCACCGTCTGGTTGGTTCCAGCTAATGTGCTTTCACCTTTCACTCCTGCCCTTTTTACATTGAACCTTTTTTTTATGTTGATCCTTTTTTATGGTGCTCTCCGTGATGAACAAGGTAAAATGAACAGAAAGGGAAAAAAGTGACTTTCAGGCAGGACCAACGTTTCTAGACAGTGGGAAGGGTGATGGGTTTATGTTGACAGTGAAGATATGCAAAACTTATGAGAAGCAAACTATGATATTTCCAACTATTCTGACTTTGTGGTGCACAATATTGACAAAATCCAACTACATTTATTATGATCAATATTGCATTTGCACTATAAATTTCATTGCAGCACACACTTTATTCAGTATTTCAGATTTTTCAGCAACATCATTTTTAATAAAAAAAAATAGATGTTGCTTTGAGAGCAATGGACTTTCTTTTTTCTTTTTTTCTCCACATTGTAATTATATGGCAGAAATTGGGTTCAGGACCAGGTCATATATAGGAGTCCATTCAAGACATCACTGGGAATGATATTTACATGATGCTAAAACAGAAAAAATATTGAACAAACACCCATAGTGCTCATGCAAAAATGTCATTTAGAGATTTCATAATGCAATACATGCACAGAGTCCTCTCATCACATCATACAGCCATCCTGTGCATCTGCTCTGCTCCAATCTGGGAACCACATTCTTATTCCTGCCGTGTCTTCTCTCTCTCTCTCTCTCTGCTCCTCTGTGTTCCTCTTCCTCGCCTCCCTCAGTCCCTGTGGGGAGCAGAAGGCCAACGTCGGACTGAACCTGAAGTTCAACAAGAAGAACGAGGAGGTTCCCGGCTACACCAAGAGAACCGAGAAAGAGTGGCTGTACTCTGCTGCCGTGGAGGAGCTGCTATCTGAATACCTGGACAGGTAAAAAGCTGTGCGAGTGTGTGTGTGATGTGTGATATAGATAATAAATGCAACCATTAAATAATCATATAAGTAATAATATTAACACCCACTGTGTGTGTGATGGTTTCATAGATTTTCGGAGGTGTTTGACACAGTATCCAGAAACAGTCATGATGATGTTTTCTACGAAGACGACATTTGGCCCGGATTGGACCAGAATGGGTACAACACACACACACAAATCCATACACACATAAACACATGACCATATACACTACATCAATATTCATACACACATTTATTTTTGACACATTTTGGAAGAAAAAGTACAGATTGTCAGCTTGATTTCAGCCTGACTAAGTCCTTTTAGTACATGGTCCTCTCTCAAAAGCGCTTTGACAGACTAAGATTCATTCCGTGAAGCAGTTAGTGTTTATATGAACTTTTTGAGGCAAATCCATTTGCTGAATTAATTTAAACTGAAGGCCTTGCACTGACGCTGCTGGTCGCCCCCGCAGGGCCGAGAAGGTCGCCGAGATCACCTCCTGGCTGAAAAGTCACCCGGTCAGCTCCATCAGCAGGACGTCATGTGACCTGCAGGTGCTGGACGCCGCCATCGTGGAGAAGATCGAGGAGGCGGTGGAGAAAGCCAAGGTGACACTCCCACTGTTGCGCTCTGTTGCTGTCGCCAGCGTGGGAAATAGACCTTTATTACAGCAGCTGGTTGACATGAATAGCAGGCTGAACACAGGTGTTACTAATGACACCCATTAAGCTTAATTAGTGTCGTTAGTAACACCTGTGTGCTGCTGAGAAAAAGGCGTATGATGTTTTGTGTTTTATTGTTTCTACTCACTGCATCTCTCTTTCTCTCTCTCTCTCTCTCTCTCTCTCTCTCTCAGGTGAAAAAAGCCACAAAGAAAGTGCGCGTCACTGTCAAGCCTCATCTCCTGTTCAGGGTGAGTCCTTTTGTCCTTTTGACTGCAGTTTGTCTCAGCACAAGCTTTATTATTCAGTTGCACTAGGTCCAGTGAATAAGTGTGTTTATGTGTGTGTGCGGATGCAGAAAAATTGCATTCTGCTCACGATAGTTATTGGATTTTTGAAATCAGTGTCCCTACACAGATCTGGAATGCGTAAAAGAAAAATGTTATCATTTTTTGGGGGCCTTGAAAAGTTTGAAAATCACACATAAAGGTTTGGGAAAGTGGAAAAATGTGTGGTTTTACATTCCTTGTTTTCTCACACATTATGATACTGGGAGGAATAAACCACATGGGTATAGTGATGGCATAGCTGACAGGGTCTGAGCAATCAGTATAAATTCCACTGATACTGAAGTACTGAGGGACACATATTAGCCATTTCCAGGCCAAATGTGGACAGAAAAATCAGATTTATAGAATCAAAAACTGCAGGGAAATGAACCACAGCTGTTGTTCGCCGGACTTCTATGTTTAGGTTTATAAAGCATTGAGCATGCTGTTTGTGTTTGTGTGTTTAGCCCCTGGAGCAGCAGCAGGGTGTGGTCCCAGACCCGGACGCAGAATATCACCTGTTCGATCGAGTCGTCAACATCAGGGAGAGCTTCACCGTCCCACTGGGTCTCAGAGGCACCGTCATCGGCATTAAAGGAGGTGAGGATGTGCACGCGTCGAATTTTTAAATATCTACCAAGGGAAATGGTGCAAATAATACGCAACATAGGCACCTGGGTTATGTGAGGAAATCTGGTAACAGTCACAGTTAACAACCTGTTTGTGTGTCTCCAGCGGAGCGTGAGGCAGAGGTTCTCTACGAGGTGGTGTTTGATGAAGAATTTGCTGGAGGACTCACCCTCAGGTAATCATCAACAGACTTATCGTATCGGCTTTGTGATCATGGTGTCCTGCAAGATTTTTTTTTTCCTCCCCTGTCACAGTTTATGCTCCCACATCGCCAATGAACTCTCTTTCTTACTTCAAGAGCCTTGCTCTGGAACTCCCCGTTGATGAAAACAATGCAATGCACACATTTAAGTTAAAAGAACAAAGCAGTTGCACGCTAAACTCATGAAAAATCCAACTCTGTTCATCACACTAACATGGAAACTGCACAGCCTGAAAAAGTGTTTATCAACTGGTTATGAATGGCAGGTAGACCTATTTAACCCTTTGAACTCAGATTTTTTCTTAAATTTCCCCAAGATTCAATGTTACTTTTTTTCATGTTGTACAGCGCTTCATTGAAGTTACATCACACTTACATTGAGTGAAATATTCAAAGCCAAGATGCCATTGTTTTCTGGCTGCAGCATTACATCAAATAGAAAATTTCTATGTCTTGTACATCATTTTACATTTCCCTGGAATTCAGCAGCACATATTTGGGATCTTTGGAAGCCTTGGGATCACCACTAGAATTCCCTGTCTTTCCCTCAGCGCAGTGTGAGGCAGATTTCATTCTTTTTCATCAGTCTAACCTTCGGAAGGACAACACACAAGGTGGTCTAAAGTGTTTCTTGAAGATTGTACTGAAGAGAGTTTTGTTGCCGTCTGTCTGTCTCCTCAGGTGTACTCCAGGTCGCGGTTACCGGCTCCCGCCCTGCGCTCTGATCAACCTTTCCCACGGAGCCCGATTGGATCACGGCTCCCACAAACTCACCGCCATCGTCAAACCTCAGCCCGCCAACACGCACCGCCAGCTGACCGGCCTCAACCACTCACCACGCTCGCCGTTTATACCCACTCAGGTAAGAGGTGACACAGCGCAAAGACATCAGAAATCTTGTCACTCTGATAAAGAAAAAATATCCCCTACCTTTTCTCCCTGCTGTTATATCTAACCTGCTGTTTCACACACACACACACACACACACACACACACACACACAACCCTCTTGCCCCACCACCTGTCTGCAGCATAACCACAAGCAGAGTGGGATGAAGTCGGACTACCATGGCAACAGGAACTCTCCATGCAAGACTCCCAATCACAGACAACACAAGGTAAAAAAAACAAAGCAACGCAGATGCTTCCAGATGTTGAAGGATAAAGTTATAGTGGAGTCCCTCAAAGTCCCGTTTTTTAATTTTTGGCTTGAATCATCTGTGTCCTTCTGTTTCTCTGTCTCTCTCTCCCGGTCAGGAGGAGGAGTTCAACAATGTGTGGCAGCCTCTGCAGAACTCCGGCCCTCCTCACAAACCTCCTGCTCACTGGCACAATAATGTAAGTCCGTGTGTTAAGGTGTTTTGGACCAAAAAAGGAATTATTTGGAAGCAGTCTCCAGCGGGGGGATTCCATCCACCTATTTTTGTGTGCATTTTGAATTTGTGCAGAAGACGACCTGAATGGAAACTTTTGCAAAAGCTCCTAAATTTTGCCAACAATGTTTTATGCTCGGCTGAGGTGGATTAGTCAACAAAGAGAAAATGTGATAAAGGCAGATGGAAATAGTTTGTTAAAAAATAGCTTTTAAGTTCTTATGTATTCAGTTTGTCATGTGTGCCAAGACATTCAAACATATCAAAGAAGATGATCTTTGGAACTCAAGATTTACAAAGAAGAGAAAAACTTGTGCATGTGCATTAGCATGATGCATTAATACTTGCAGACTGTATCAATACAGTGTTGAAGACGCCAAACTTACCCACCATCTGAAGGCTCCAGCCCAGCCCTCAGAGTGCACTGATCAAGATGTTATTATGTGTGATAAAACCCTGTGTGTTGTCTGGCCAATTCTAGGCAGGACATTCCCAACAAGGCAAGAACCCTCACACAGCCTCCAACAAAGCTGTGAGTTCACACACTGTACACATACACACACACACACACACACATACACACTTGTACAACCTGCAAAAAGTGGTATTTTAAAGTTGTAATAGATTTGTTTACATTTTTAACGTTCATAAAAACCTGGTTGAATTGAGGACGTCATAGGAAGAATATTGCCATTAGGCAGGATCAGCTAACAGCTATAATTTGTATAGATACACTTTGATGTGAACAGACAGTTTGATGTATACATTGTAATCGTGTGGGTGTCTGTCTGTGTTGCAGGCTTCAGGCGGTGGGATCAGGCTGCTAAAGAGGAATGAAGAGGCCAACTCCTATTTACCTACACAGAACACAGCCAACAAGGTACACACACACTTCATGCATATTCTTTTTATGCGTTTACTTTCCTCTTTTCTCTAGCTTCCATTTCCCCTTTTCCCGAATTTGTGTCCTTTATTTTTTAGTGTGTGTTTGTATTTGTTGATAAGAAATAATGACCTTCCCCTTTTATTGGACTGCTGGTAGCCAAACTGTTTTCTTGTTTCCCCTCACTTCTCTCTCACTCAGGCTCAGTTTGAGGAGCTGATTGCCAATCTGAAGATTTCCAAGGGTAGCCAGCACATCCCCGCCGCTGACCCGCCCTCACAGGAACCTACCAACGAATCAGATGGCCTGCTGTCTCCGCAGTCCTTTGCAATGGTGAGTACTGGAGGCACAGGTTAGTCAAGTCAGCGGCGTCCTCCTCTAGTGAAGGAGAGCTAAGAGGAGTCACAGCTTTTGAGGATGTTTGTAGCATGACTTCCTGTCCCATCAGAAATTTTGCAGAGCTTTTTATTAATACTGTTTCATGGAGTCATTTTGTCAGTAGTCCCTGTAGTGCTTGATGCTGATAACTGAATTGGGATTATGGCTGTTGCTGCAGAAAGGGACCTTGGTGCTGAAGGAGATGCTAAAGATTGACGGCTCTGCAAGGGGAAGTCCCTCCTCCCAGGACCTGGCTGGCTCCGCCCCTTCTGGAGGCCAGCAGCAGAACAGGAGACGATCTTCTAAGAAACTAGGTACCTAGTAAATCTTAGTTAATAGAGTAGTTACTGGACTTTTCATCAGAGCAGTCTGACCTAAAGCACTCATATACCAAGTTATACTTAATAAAAATAAACAAAGGAGCTTCACCCGACCCTTTGTAAATACAGCTTCAACTGGATCCTTTGTCGGTCTCTCTCTCATTCTGCTCGCTCTGCCTCCAGCGGCCAAGATGAACACTCCCCAGCCCGAGGGAGCTGTGTTGACTCAACCTCCATCAGCTGCCCCCCTCAACCACCCCACCACTGTGATGCCCAGCATGGTGTCAGAACTGGCACACATCTGTGTTGGGCTGGGCATGACCCCGCCAGAGTTCAGCTTCATACGAAACAGACAGGTAACTTAGAAAGTGCTGTGTGTGTATGTGTAACACAACATTTTAGTATTTTCTATATGCTTTCTATATGCTTTAAACTCATTTTTGTCATATGTTGCAAGTATCTTGATAATTAATATGAATACAGAGCATTTTGATATATTCTTATAGACACAATTTTCTAGTGGGGATCATTAAGATTTTATTTAATCTATAGAAACATATCATTCAAACTATTGTCATGATCATAATTTTTCCTGTTCTTGGCTGTCTGCATGAGGCACACTGTAAACCAGACTCACATGCAGACATAAACCACTGAATAAATGAATGCACTAACATATTCATATTTCCCTGCACAGTTTAGTACACAAACACACACAAAGACAGTGACGGGCTCTTTGTCTCCACAGGGCCTGGTAGTGTGCCAGGTGAAGCTGTCCAGTGGCTTGATGGTCCACGGTCCTCAGTGCCAGTCTGAAAATGAAGCCAAGGAGAAAGCTGCCTTCTTTGCCCTCCAAAGACTGGTACAACATCTGTTTGTGTATCTCTGTGTGTGTGTATGTGTCTGTGTGTGTGCACGCTTGTCTTAACAGTGACAAAAGTAGCACCTTGCTGAAGTGTGGGAGCTCTCAGGCTTGTTCTTCAAAACCATCTCATGCCAGGGCTCTTATTTACATTTGGCGTCTCAGAAACAAAACCAAGTGGTAATCAGAGGCGGGACAAGATGCAGGGAAAATACATTATGATTTGTGTTATGTCTTATGTATTATGTCTAAGCACTTAAGCATGCAGGTATGTAAGGATGCAAATGTCTGCCGATCCCTGATTTGCTCAGTCAGGTTGGAAACTCAGCATATCTCACCTGTCTGCCTTTTAATAATTTCCGATTTCAGTGCCATCTGCCAACAGAGATTATTAATACCTTCCACAATATAAACACAATTCAGTTTCCTCTTCACTCCAGAAGTGAGAGGACTTTGATTTATGAAGGTGTAGTTCAGTGATTTGACCAAACAGCAGTCGATAATATGCAAAATCGTGCACAAACCCCAATCCCAACTGAATAACAGGTTTGCAGAATGTCTGATAGTTCTCACAGCCAGTAAAAGAGCTGATACACCAGGGTCCAGGTACTAAAGGACTATTCGTGTGCTTGTAACAGTAGCACATGTACGACTGTCTTCTGTGCTCTTGTCCATCTGTAGAACTCAGTGGGGCCGGGTTTCCACGTCCCGCCTCCTCTCTACCCCGGAATGCCACAGATCCGACCCCCCCACCTCGGAGCCATGCCCCCTGTCTTCAACCAAGCAGGTCAGTATAGTTAATGTAATTTGAATCTGTCACATGTACAGTAATACTAACGCACTGCACCAGCTGACCAGCCACAGGGCAAAAACAGTAGATGTGATCAACCTGTGTAATGTCTCAACCATGAAGTCTTTCTTTCTGGCTGTCTTTCTGTCATTTTCTCCTCTTCTGCCTCTTTGCTTTTGATATCAATTGTCTCTCTTCCACCCCCAAGGTGGTCTGCTGATGCCCACCCAAGGTTACCCCAGCACCCCCCTGTGGGGTATGGCTGTGCCGCCCCATCACCACCAGACCCAGCCGTTCTATGGAGGTGTGGGTACCTTCCCCGGCGCCGTGCGCCCCCAGGCATCAGGAGCACTGCCCATCGGGTCACACAACCAGTTTATCCCTTTGCAAGTAAGCACAGACACACGGGAAGAGGGTGGGATTTGTTGAAGTGCCCCTGTTCTTTTCTGTTGTGGTATGTTGGTGGCATAGTGCGTTGCCATGGTGACTCAGATTTCCCCTTGTCGTCCGACCTCCACAGGTGACTAAAAAGCGAGTATCGAACAGCAAGAAGAACCAGGAAACGCGAGAGTTTTACAGCGCTGCTCAAACCGCGGCCAGGAACCAATTGCAGAAAGCCCAGAACCAGCCGCCCGGCCAATCACAGCCACAGAATCCTCCCCCTGGGCAGCCACAGAGCAGCAAAGCTGAACAGCAGCACCCGCCCGCCGCCAACTCCTCGCCGTCCACCCCCAGCTCAGCAGACGCCGTGACCACGACGACAACGGTGCCCCAGACGCCTCCCCGGCAAAACACCCCGGCAACAGGCCACACCCCCGGCTCCGCCTCCAAGAGGAAACACCGAAAGCTGGCCGTCAACTTTGAAGCAGCTAAAGTTAGCGAGTGATGAGCTAATGTGTGTGTACGTGTGTATGTTTGTGCGTGCGTGAGTGTGTGTGTGTTTTTATGCTGCTCTCTGAATACAAAGCATTGTAAAAGCATCTTTTTGCTGGTTGAATTCCTACTCTGAAGAGGGTGGGGCAGTGAGGCTGTGAGGGATCCAACAGTGCAGTTTTTTTTTCTGTTGCACACCTGTTTCCCCTGTTGCTTTGTCACCTACTTAAATCCCAGGCACACCAACTCACAACTGTCAAGAAAGTGTGAAAAAAATCCCACAGCATCACTTCTCCTCTAGTCTTAAGTTCTTATTTTGGAAAACTGGTTTTGTAATTCCAGCTCCCTGATTTTCCACTCTGGAAAGTTGCCTTTGAGCCCTAATTTGCACAGTTAATTTAAAAAGTAATATTTAACTGTATTAGAATAATTTTTGCACTATTGAACATAATTAATTCCATGAGTTGCATGAAGAAAATAGGGAGTACATTCAGAAACCATCTTTTTTTTTGGTCTCTAAAAGCTATCCTCTGGCTCGCTGTTCACTGTGGAGTTAAGTATGTTGAAAATTGCCGAAGTTCTAGTGAAGTGAAACATTACCTTAAAACTGTCACGCATCTTAGAGAAAGTGCGAGGGGAAACAACCATAGCTGCTCGTCATCACAAACTGTTTGGAACATAGAGCGCAGAGAGAACATGCACAGGAACTGTTCTGATTTTTATTTTTCAATTATGTGACTCAGCTTTAATCTTTTCATCGCTGGTCCGCAGCTGAAAACCACGTCTCATCGCGGCCCTACAAAAATCAGTTTTGTTTCTGCAGCCGAAACCATCAGAAATCAAGGCTGAAAGCAGTTTTTCTATCCTTTTACACTCATGCTGCCCATCCGCACTGCTTCCACATGCTGCCTGTGTGTCAACAGCTGAAGGACAGGAGAGATTTCACACTGAGTGCAGATGCCTTCCTTCAAACAGAGGAAGCATGCTAGCGATGGCAGTGGAGAGTTGATTCTTGATGTGATCGTGCTCTTCCAATCACACCAGGGGGTTTATTTCACCAAGCAAGAACTACCCAGATAGCCTGCTCACTGTGGGGAAAAAAAAACAGTGTTTATGTTTTGGATAGCCTCTCAGATAAAATTTGAATATTGGTTCTCAGGGAAGTCTAGCCATGGCAGAAAGCCACCATCATACCTGGATTGGCACTTTTAAGGCAAACCTTGATGTCTCTCATTAGATTGGTTTGAAATGGGGCTCAGTGATGGGAAAACAATTATGCATACATAGAGGGCCTTCTATCGTGGCTACCCTTGTACATACTGATGTTTTGTGTTTAAAAAAAAAAAAAAAAAAGATTGCTTCACACTTATTTTGACAAGCTGTGACCAGCAGTATGGCCGTGCTTAATGAAGTACACGGACTTTGTAGGGTTTCAATTGGAGGCAGTAACTGCAATTATAATCAGGCAGACATTGATTATCTGTTTTAATGTTTCCTATTTTCTGTTTTTTTCCCCCTCCATTAAATACTAGGAGTTTCAACCTTTTATTCCCTTCAGAGGCTTTTGCTGCCATTCAGAATTTTTCTACTTTTTATTGTTTATTACTGGCACCTGCAAAGTTAAAAGATTACTGCCACATTTACATAGTGCAGCATAATGCAGAAGTAATCAGATACAAGAGAAATTTGGGGGAATTGTGCACCCCCTCCCCCTCCCCACACCAACACACACACACACGCACACACGCACACACACCAACCAGACTTACAGACAGCCATCACACAGCAGTTGTACACCAGCACAGAACCAAAAGCCTCATATCACCAACAGTAAGAGTATTGAAATAGCCAGAGGGCTTTTTATTCGTCTTGACGACTGAACCGGACCATGTGAAGAACTCCGTTCATTGTAGTATGTTTGCGTCCAGAAACGAACCCTGTCCACTTTGAGTTCTTTTGGACCTAGACAAACTCTTACACTGCCAGATTTTCCAAAAGCATCTTACTGCTGAGTTAATCTTTTCATTAGTTGTTCCTTCACCTAGGCTCATAGATTGTGGCTAGTTTTGCATAGGTGCAATAACTACGATCTTATCTCTCTGCGAAACATCTGGTCTTTTCATGGCCGTAGCTTCTTTGTTTGGACAGACATGAGGAGTTCTGTCTGTCACATAACCTTTCATTACATGAATTATAAAAAGAGCCATGGAATGTTCAGTTTATCTTAACTAAGGTTGCCAAATTATAGTCAATATTAGATTTTTTTTAATAGTAGTCATATTCCTACAGCAAATAGAGCATGTACTTAATTGACAAGGAATTCCAATACTGTGCATTCTTGGTGCGTCAAATACAAACATGAATGCAGACATTTTGGATTATATTGATTACATTATTTCTTTGGGACTAATATATGGATATTCCTGTATTCCTGTTTGAGTGGAGTATTTTGGTTCCAGAGTTGTGTATAGTTTACTGGTTATCATGTCAGTTATATTTTTATTTCAGTCTTGATGATTTTGTGTATACATATTGTATACATAAACATAGTGGAGCACTTCAGTGGTGTGTGACCAGGATAATGGGACCCACAGCCAGCTGAAGAGTAGGGTTTGAGTCAGCCAGAGTTCATCATTACACAACTGAGAGCTTTCTCTTAAATTAGTTACCAAACAGGAGTTCACTTGTGTTGCTTAAGTACAAAGAACAAGTAGCTTTTTACATATGACCAGACCATGTAGCAAAGGGTTAAAATTGTAATTTCTTATCTGTGTAAATGCAGCCAAATGCTATCTTAGGGCAAATCTAAAATGACCCAGTATAGGATAATGGGTAAATTATGGCAGTAATACTGCTGCAGTTAAGGACTCCCATTAAAACCACATATACTTAACATGTATGCACCACTCTAAGCCATTTTTATATATAGCATCCACCAAATGGAAGATGCGTTTGTAAGATGCTTTTGGGAGTCTGTTGAGGTCTTTGGTGGTTATGTGAAGCTGGCTGGCCTTTTAAAATTGTGTATTTTCTGTACACCTCATCTGGACTCATTTTTCATGAGCACACGCCTACAAAATGTCTTGATTTTTAAAATGTTTTTTTTTTCTTTCCAAAATATGGATTTTATGGCTACCCTTTTTAGAGACAGTCTTGTGGTCTTTTCTAAGCGATTTGAATAAATGTTGTTTGATTAATATAGTTTGTGGGGAAGCTACAATGATGTAAGTAGCTGTAGAGAGGAGAAGCAAACCACATGTAAATTGTCCTGGTTTTGAGGGACAATATTTGTTTGGTGAGGTGTGAGGGAGGGTTTTTTTTTTAGGGTTGATGCCCCACCACCAACCCTGGGACTAGAGTCTGTAAGGCTTTGGTTTAATAAGGGGAGGGTTTTAAATGTATTGGGAGTTGAAGCACACCTGTTGTATATCTGTTGTATTTCGAAAATGAAGATACCAAACTTAGAGATTCATCAATATGAAACAATAATGACTTGCTGTTTTGATGCAGGAATGTGCTGTATTTAATAAAGTGAATCTTTTGTTACCACATGGCTGTTTTTGAGTGTTACTGCAATGTACTGATTTCTTCAAGGATAATGAAGTGAGTTTGACAGCGCACACACACACCTAACCTATCACACCTGAAGAAGGTCTTCATTTGTGGAAAAAGGAGGTGTGGAAGAAAGCATTCTCCCCCTTCCCCCCATCTGGATCTGTACCTGCCTCCCCCTACTGCTTTCTTTGTTGTTGTTTGAATTTCCCTCTCAAACCCCCAGAGGTCATTCATTGGTTCTCTCCCTTATCCACCTATGCTGTGTGGGACAGCCCACTTTGTAAGGTATAAATTTGCATGTACCCATTCCAGGGCCCTCTCTTCTGGTGCCAGGGGGGCCACGGACTTCAGCAGTTGGTTTATAGCTTGATCATAGCTAGCAGTTGGTTTATCATAGCTAGCAGTTGGTTTATCATTGCTATCAAATGTTTTAATTGTCAGCAGTTGATTCTCTATTATTATTGTCTATTCAATTATATTTTAATATAAACGATTGGTCTCATCATCGGCTCCACGACGATCGGTTCCACGACAGCAGTCAGCGGAGGAGACCGGAGACCGAAGCTGGAAGGCTGCCAAGTGGCTGCGGCGTCACAGTGGGGAGTTGCCTACTGAGATGCTGCGGTTACTACAGCAACGGAGTCAGGCTTTGTGTCATTCTCGGCCCGGGATGAGCTGAGCTGCTGAGGCTTAGGCGAGCACTGGTTCTTGATGCTAGGATGGTTACCGGGGTAACCGTGAAGCACCAGGCGTTGCACTTTCAGTCAGGACAGGTCTTTGGGTCGGTGCCGTGTAGTGATGTTAATTAACTGCACTAAAGTTATCTCAGTATAATAAGCTTGAAGGTAATTTCGTTGGCTGGACGACAAAACCTTAACCTATTACCTGCGAGAGTAACTCAGAATAGCACGGTGTAAAGAAATAGTTGGATGCGTGATATGGTCGGAAAGTATAATGGCTGAAGTAAAAGATGATCTTGCAAAATCTTAGAAGAACAGTCATGAAGACTTCACGGGAAATAAAGGAGACTCCCCGAGGGAGAGTTTGGGTCAACTTTTCTATGCTTTCTGAGGAGGCATCGACATGTTTTCGCACCTCGGGGGTGAAAGTGACACCTACTAATGAATATTCATTCTTTTGTTTCGTGCGGGAAACAAAGGTTCTATCTAGTTTGTAATTAAATGTGCCAGTACCACGTAACTCGATCAACACCATGGATAAAAGACACATTTTAAGCATACTTTGGTAAACCAGCATAAAAGAATATGACAAAGCCTATTTTATAATCCAGCCTTAGTCATTTAAGGAATCGTTAATTATAGAGAAATGATTAACTACTCAACTTTGTCCTAATAGTATACTTATGGTGTTAATACTAGCATTTAACATTACTTTAAGTAAAAAGACATTACTATAACTACTAAGACTAGCCTTCCTACTGTGGTTAGTAATACTTGACACAAACATTCGGATTATTACCTTCAGGGATAAGGTCATAGGTGGAATCTAAAAACCCCTAACTACCCTGACCACTGCAGGGCAATGTAGCTCTACCCCAAAATAAGTATAAAAACTGTAACGGTGAAACAAAGCATTCAAAGATGGTACAGAGAGCAGAAACATCAATTTCTTTGTTATTGCATGCTGGACACCATTATTCACATGCTGTTATGAAAAAAAGCGTTGATTAACACACATTTTGATATAGACAAAAATACATGGAGAATGGTTCTGAAGTTCTCAAGAAGACACTCAATTTACGACTTAGATAAGATGCTTGGGTGCAGATGTCTTCACAGAGTTGGTCTGGTAGATGTTTATCTGGGTTAGTGTGGGAAGGTATGTGTGTGTGTGTTTGTGAAGGGAGAAGAGAAGGGGAATTGAGATTTTTCACTCTTCAGTTCAATTCTGATTGAAGTAAGGTGAATCCATCTCAACAGTCACAGGATCCTGAGTGGGACAAGTTAATATGAAAGTGGTGTGGAAACACATGACAAGATGGGTGACCTAGTCTTGTTAGACTAGGTTATGGGAGGTGATCTCCAGGCTTCCTCCGGTGCCATTGTAAACGACTGATACTGGTTGTTGGGGAAACTGGCCCGCTGTAGGGTGTCCGGCAAGAACTTAACCAAGACGCTGACTTTAACTCCAAGGATATTTATTGGGATGTCCAGATGATATATGGTAGGTGAATATGGTTATGGGGCTTAGAATGTGGTTCTGCAATACAAAGTGGTAAAAATGGAACAGTAAACATAATTGCAATTTACATGTGCTGACATATCTCTACATAATAGGCGTTCAACTATGAGCAGTGATATGGCTATGACATGTATACAGCAGTATAGCACAGCAAGCTAACATGGATGAGGTAACTCTGCTAGTACAAAGCTGGTGGTCTGCCCCTTTAATTCCCATGCACGTGACCAACAGCGCCCGTCTGACTGCTATGGCGCTCATACGATTAGCACAGAGAAATTGTTATGGCTATCATACTGGTTTACTAATTAACCGTGCCTCTGATAGCCAGGGTTCCCAACACAGCGACAACAAACTATGACCAACAATATCTCTCAACTGAGTAAATATTATATTCTGACACAATACGGATTATGCTTGGCATGTTACTCGCGGCAGCGCTACATACTATTCACACTCAAGCATTCACATCCATAATAACGATGGATTAATGGTAACTCACGTTTTTCTTTGACACACATACAGCTAGTCCCACAACTGGCAACAGGGGGTAGAACCTCAAAGTCCGTGAATTCACTGTAAAAGAGTTTGTGCAGTCCAACAAACGCGGTTTCACAAGAGAAAGACCGCTTTTTTCCTTCTCTCTCCTCCGACAGACTGGCGCACCTCTGGTGCGCGTGATCCCTGGATGCGCTGATTCTCGTCGCTGATTGGTTGATTGCCTCTCAGCGGTGAGACAGCGAGAGTGTGATAGCGAAAGAAAGAGAGAGCGAAAGAGAGCGAGAGAGGGAGAGAGAGACAGGG
>OMLF01020187.1:2531-29790 GCA_900302615.1 Holocentrus rufus
TGCACTTTTTGATTCCCTCTCTGTAGAAGCGGCAGTTCTATGAGAGCTGCCAGCGGCTGCCTCCCTCTCAGTGGACGGAGCTGGCTGATCTGATTGGTCAGTGTATGGAGTACCAGGCAGCCTTCAGACCGTCCTGTCGCAGTATCATCCGACAGCTCAACAGTCTGATCACTTCAGGTGGTAACATGTGGGACTGCTCGCCTGATCACTAAAAATTTACGCAGGGAATTTATAATAAATGTCACCTCTCGCCCAGAACAGGGTCCTGGGGCACAAATGTCATGTAAACAATGAATGTAAACACCTAAGCTGGAAACAGATGTATTATGTGGGTGATCATATTTTAATATCAGGGTCTTCAGTTGCTCGAAAGTCTAAAACCTTTCTGTTTTCGTTGCAGACTATGTGATTCTGCACGCGGCTGAGCCCGTCGCCCAGAAGGCCGGTTTCTGGAGAGCACTGAGCCCCACCCAGCAGGATCATACGGTGTTTGAGGAGCGGCACCTACGCTACATCTCTCCCCTGGGAAATGTAAGCATGGTGCAGCAGAGACAGCAGAGGGCAGTACTGGTCAAAACACCAACTCAGGCCATTTCTTGTGGAGAAAGCTAAACAGCTGTCTATCTACCAAGCTGACTGTCTGTCTGTCTGTCCAGGATTCTTGCCAAAAGAAATGTATTTCTGTTTGATTTAAAAAAAATAAAATTCTGCAGGGGAACTTTGGCAGCGTGGAGCTCTGTCGTTACGACCCGCTGGGCGACAACACCGGTGAGCTGATCGCTGTGAAGAGGCTGCAGCCCAACAAGCAGTCGACCCTGGAGGACTTCCGAAAGGAGATCCACACCCTGAGCGTTCTGCACTGCGACTACATTGTCAAATACAAGGGGGTCTGCTACAGCATGGGTAAAACACACACACACACACACTCACACTGCAGTGGAGATGGGGATGTGATTTATGGGTAGAAGAGCATGTGATATGTTTCTTTAAAAGTTAAATTTTGAATTTTCTGGGCATGACAGAGGATGGGAGGCTCTGCTGTCCTGACTGGTTGGAGGGTTCTCTGATTGTTTTGCTGTACCCGTGTGTCCTGCAGGTCGCCTCAGTATGAGCCTGGTGATGGAGTACCTGCCCTACGGCAGCCTGATCGTCTACCTAGAGAACAATCGACACCTCGTCAACACCAGGCGCTTGCTGCTCTTCGCTTCGCAGATCTGTAAGGTAGGAGACAGATATGAGTATATATATCTGAGTATAAGATATAAGTAGCAAAAGTCTACTTATTGCATGATGGCCCGACAATGTAGATGTAACATTTCTGTGTGTTTTGAATGAACATGTGCAATAGAGAAGTCCAAGTTAAATAAATAAGACCCAGGAGAAATGTAGTTATAGTTTAATATTCCCTTTTCCCCAGGGCCTGGAGTACCTGCAGAGCATGCGCTATGTGCACAGAGACCTTGCAGCCAGGAACATCCTGGTGGCCAGCGAGTCGCTGGTGAAAATCGCTGATTTTGGCCTGACGAAGATTATTCCCTTTGACAAGGAGTACTACAGAGTCACCCAGCCTGGAGAGAGCCCCATCTTCTGGTAGCTTTCTGCATGTTTCAGCACTCAAATCCTCTTTCATCCAGTTTTGTCCACACAGACACAGGGAAAAAGCTGCTTTGAAGGCTGCTTGACAAACCAGTATGCACTAAGCATCAATTAAAGGGCCACCATTTTTTTCTCTGCCCTAACACAAAGTGACTGAAATGTATCCACGGAGGGTTGAGACTCAACAGTTACTACACAAGCTTTCAAAAGTCCTTGATGTTTCCCTCCCACTGATGTTGGTTCAGTTTTTACTACGGTTT
Source organism: Holocentrus rufus (assembly GCA_900302615.1). NCBI lineage: Eukaryota > Metazoa > Chordata > Actinopteri > Holocentriformes > Holocentridae > Holocentrus > Holocentrus rufus. The sequence goes on from OMLF01020187.1 coordinate 4,388, forward strand.
GACCTGCCCTGCTGTACCTGCTGTAACTGGACACAGGAGGAGGGGAAAGCTTTACCAATGTTGTTGTAATTCTCTCCGATCACCAGCAGAGGTCAATAGAAGTCAGATTAATTCATGCCCCTTTCAAGTTCAAGTTTATTTAGAGCTCAAAATCACTGTTGACAGTCTCAAAGGCCCTTACAGGCCTGCAGGTTTACAGCAAACAAAACAAGACCACACCTGAAATAAATCCTCAAGGCAGGCAAAAACAAAAGAATAACTCTAAAAAAAAACCTTGCCTTCAAAATTCTAAAATTCAAAATCAAAATTACTTTATTCACACAAGTACAACACTACATTCACCTTCCATACACACACACACACATAAAATAAACATACACATACACCGCAGTCACAATGTGTTTCCTGGCCTGTCAGTCACTTGTTGCTGCCCTCCAGTCTGTTCTAATGTCCAAACCCTGTTCATCTGAATCAGGTACGCTCCAGAGTCCATCACTGAGTCCATATTCTCCCACAAGTCCGACGTCTGGAGTTTCGGGGTGGTTCTTCACGAGCTCTTCTCCTACTGCGAGAAAAACCGCAACCCAAAAAGAGTAAACGCAGACATGCACACATACATAGGAAACATTGTTATGATGATTGTGCAATGGTTATAACGTGTCATTTCCTCATCCCAACTGCAGTACAGAGGCTGTTTCAGTGTGTGTGTCTTTCTAATATGATTCATCCATATCACTCTTCAAGCTGTACATGCAGGAGATCGGAAACGACATGCAGGGTCCGTCCATCTCAATGCTTCTGGCGACTATCCTGAAGGACAACTGGAGGCTACCTGCCCCTGCAAACTGCCCACCCAGGGTAGGTTTGTTCCACATGGAGCAAAACCTGAAAGGGTTAATTCCCATACACTATATATTTATTTAGGAAACTCTGTGTCATTGTGTTAAAGGTGCAAAATGACATTTATGTTTTTCAACATAAATGTCCTTACTGAGTTCATTATTCATCGTTCCATGATGTCATTCTGGCATGCAGCGCCTTCAGCGACGCAGTGCAAATGACGTCACACTGAGTCACATTTTGTGTTTTTCTCTGCGCCCTGCCAGGTGTACAGTCTGATGAGGCACTGCTGGACACACAGCTTTGAGGAGCGGCCATGTTTCTCCAGCCTGGGAGATCAAATTGAGAACATCATTCAAGAAGAGAGGGAGAACTTAAAAGGCTGAGAAAGAAGCTGCTGGTTGAACAAAGTGACACAGGAGCATCACTGCTGCAGCTTCAGTGTGCAAAGACCCCGGACACATCGAACACACAGCAGTGAACGCAGAGCATATTCAGTCCTTCACGAGTTAACGGTGTAACAGTCTTTAATTATAGCTCAGGAAATGAAAGTTGCAATGTTCTGTCAGGACGCACGTTTAAAGTTTAAAACCGCATCTATTTAAGAGTTAAAGACAAAGAATTTTTTAAAAATAATTTTCTTTATATTAGGGCTACTATCTCCCTAAAACGGACTTTTTGATGTCCACAAAATGCTGTTTAACAAGATATTTAGCTGTGATCACCTGAAAGAATATTTTTGCTGTTTCTCAAGTATTTACTATTTCGACTTTATATTGTATTCGTGTTATATTTACCATATTGTTTGGTTTGTGTTTTGATAAAATGGTTTTTCAAGTCAAAAAAACATTTTAAAATAAACTTTTTTATAGCTGCTTCCTGGTACATTATTACGTTTGGCAATATGTGAAGAATCCGTTAAGTCATGTGTTGGTCAGTGGAGAGCAGTGTTCAGAGTTCTGAATGAATCAGTGAACAAACAAGTGAATGAATGAATGAATGAATGAATGAATGAATGAATACCACAATTAGTTTTAGCACAGCTTAAAAAGTGCTTTACAAGAAGGCATAGATCATATATTGAAATACATGAAAAGGAGAGAGAAGGGAAAAAAGCAAACATGTGAGAGGACATTTAAAAGAAAACCGAAAAATTGATAATAAAAAAAAAAAAAGCTATTTTTTGGCCAAATTTTTTTTTGGAACAGAACAGAAATGACAAGCCACAGCATCCAGACAAACCAGACTGAAACACTGTAAACCCCCATCCCACACTCACCCAGCCCTGCCTTTGCAAATTAACTGAAATCATGATGCACCCCTCCAAAAATAACAGAAACAGCATATTCTAGTCATGCTCAGTCAATCTCCCCTGCATGAATAAATGTTAAAAAAAAAAAAAAAAAAAGACATCTGGGCTGCAGGGACTGAACCTGTGATTTTTCTGTTACAGGACGCCCTGCCACAGACGAGGGAAGGGACAGGTCCAGTTGCCAGGCATTTGAATTTAGCTGCTGTGTGACTAGACATTACCTCAGCATCTTGGGACATGCAGGGCCTGAGCGTGTGTGTGTGTGTGTGTGTCAGACAGAGAGACTGTGTGTATGTGGTATGTGTATGCATGAGTGAGATTGTGTGCATGCGCTGTCTTTGAGAATGAATAACAGGCATCTTCATGTTTGTTTTGATTCAGAACAGAGCAGGAACAAAAACTATGTTATAAAAATATAGACAAGTATAAAAACTGGTTGCTATTATAGTTAATGCTTAAAGATGATTTAGCCTCCAATAACACTGATGAGCAATGTACGTAGGTTCCCATGAAACAACAGAAATACTTTCAATTAGGCCAAGTGTTTTTAACTTTTAAGCATGCAAACAAACACATCACAAGCACGGAGTGATGCAGCATTGTGGATTGAGAAACCGGTTCTGATGGTCCCCATTTTCAGAAAGTGGGACTGGAGGAAAATGTATTGCAGTTGTTGTGGTCTCACACTGAGAAGGCCTACGCTGGAAAGGTGACTCCAGCGGGTTGGTGGACTTCAGATTCAGGAAGAGCAATGTGGCTTCCGTCCTGGTCACAGAACTGTGAACCAGCTTTTGCCCTCTAGCAGATTACTGAGGGATCATGGGAATTTGCTAATTGTGTCTAAAGGGAAACCTTGCACCGTCAGCTGTTTGTGATATTCATGGGCTGGATATCAAAGTGCACCTGAGGTCTGGTGGATCCAGTTTGATAAACGCAAAGCAGGCTGACTCTGGTTAACTAGTTGACTTACATTAATTATCCAAACACAGTCAAAAACCATCAGAAAATGCCCATGTTTATTCAGTTCTGTTGAGACCAAGTTGTACAATTAGAAGGCACAAACCCTGTTCACAGTCAGTGTTGACCAAGTGCTGAGGACCTCCAATATGGCTGTCAGAGGGCGTGTCATGACAACATCCAATGACACTGACACTTTTCAGTTTGTTTCCATTAAATACATCGTTCAGCATCTTGTACACAATATAACCTCAATTAACTGTATTTACAAAATGAAGGCATGTATATGCTACCAGTTTCCCTTTTAACCCCTTTTTAAATGTGTAAAATTTGACACATTTGTAAAAATCCACCTGCAACCTGCTGGAGTCTCATAGACTAAACAGTTGGAAACGTGTAAAAAATTAAGGCATATGGTTCTAAACTCCCACAAACAAATCAGTGTCTACTTTAATATGGCTTCAACATTGATAATGGTAACACTGACACCTGATTTTTGGTTTACTATTGGAAAAAGTATTGAACCTACTAATACAATATAATATAATAAATTTACAACAATACAATAACAGTAAATTTGAGTATTTGACACACACACACACATTGCATTAATCCTTTCTTAAATCTCAAGCTTGAAAACCACTGAAGTTAAGGCACAAGAACAAACATACAATCTTAGTGTACCTATGTAAACATTTGCGTATTGCAGTAAAACATTAACTCTCATTCCATTTGAGTTTGAGATTTTAAGACGCCCTGAGCTATTATTTAGGATTAATATTTTTCTAAGTCTGCACTATACGGCACTGTGGGGAAAATCCAATGCCAAGGTGACACACACACACACACACCCACACGCACACACCCACACACACCCACCCACACACACACCCTAATCCTCAATAAACTACACCTTTGGATATTCTTACATAATATATATTACCTGTGATGTTCAGTGCATTTCAGGAGACATTTTTCCACTTTCAACACCTTGTAAAGCAAACAATATGCAAACTCTAGTTCCCTATGGGATTCATGCTACTTAAGTTTGAGGTATTCAATAAGTAGAAATCAATTTCAGATATTCATAATTTTGGCAGCTGTAAACTGTTCTGCCTCTTCTAGTAATCACATGTGATTTTCTTCATTTCTTTACAAGTTATTGACTGGGGAAAAATGACTATCCATTTTACATGCAGGTGGAGGAAGTAATAGCAGTAGTGCTGTCTGTTGTTGCCAGTGGAGAAAAGATCAGTTACACATTAAAATAGGAAAAAAAAGAAAAAAAAGAAAAAACACCTGGGTGCACCCAGGACCGTAAGGTGCATTACCAGTAGCTGTTTTACACCAGTGCTTTAGAGCTGATTCTCCCTTCATATGTATATAAGTCAGTACCCTCTCCAGTGAAAAAGTGCAGGATGCAAAGTGCCAAACAAAGTGCCAGTATCTCTTAGTTACACTTTGGTACCAGTAAAGCAATGTCTAAGCAAATTAGCAACTGAGATGAGGGTCATGTATCCCTTGCCACAAAAGATAAATCTGATGTGACAGGAATCTGTGTACCAGTAGAATTTCTCTGTAATAGCAAGGGTCATAGGGGTCTAGTTTCGAAGTGGGGATGGGCAGTCCTGCAGTCTTGACACCCATATGGGAACTCGGTCCGAGTCCTGCTTTGGCCAGACACATTCCCATGTAAACATCGTCAATGGGAAGAATGGTAATGGACTTGGACATTTTGTATATGACCAGGGCCGTATAGCCGGACAGGAGGAACCCTCCACCTCCGCAGTAAGGCGGGTACGATTCGGACTCATGCACCTGAACAGGGACGTAGTACTTGCTCCCTTTATGTCGAATGGGCCCCACGTATTGGATCAGGTGGCCAACAAAGAGATGCTTGGTGCCGTCATTGTCCTTGTGGCTTTGGAGATACTCCACCATGTTGCCCGTGTGCGCAAAGACGTCGTCATCGCCGTTCAGGAGGAAGCGAGCCTGTGGACAGTTCTTCTCCATCCACTCCAGGAAGAGTATCTGCTTCAGGGTGAGGTTGAAGAAGGAGTCCTGAAAGTCCCACTGGAGAATGTCGCCATACTCGCGGTTCTCCAGCTCCAGGAGCTTGTTCAGTCTCTGCTTTTCAAACCCAGTCTTCGTCACCCCCGAGATGAAGATCCTCCTTATCCACACGCCATTGTGTAACCTCTCGCTGGCCCAGGTTTTGCGTAGCACCTGTCGCCGGTCGAAGTTCCCAGGGGAACTTTTAATGACCAGCAGAAGGAAGACATCCGCAGATCTATCAGCTCCTCCACATTTGTCAGGAACATCCAGCAGCATGGGGAAGTGGCGACAGTGGCGATGGTAGAGGAAGTCTTGGATGTGACCGGGCAGAGAAGCGAAGTCTGTAATGTTGGCCACAGACTCATTCTGACGACAACGTGGCCCGGAAAAAACACTGGAGTTCCTTGTGGTGGGTGGCCTCTTTTGATTGACATTCTCTCTGGTATGTATCTGGAGGTGGTTGTTTACTTGTCCAGGACATTCATCTTTCTGAAAGTGGAAGACCAAGAAGATGGCTCCAATCACTAGCAACGTTGTCGAGACGTTCCTCCTCATCCTTGATGCTCTGCAGTGGTGAAACAAATCAATGTTCTCATGTCAAGTCTCAGTCTAATAAAATGAACAGGGTGCTGTTTGGACAGACAAGTATGTGGTCTTTGTAGTCTCAATCTAACACCAAAAAATGATCAAAATAATAAATTGATTGCATATGAAAACAGCACGAGTTTGTTTTGTTTTGTTTTTTTTTTTCCAGTTTGAAAAAAATGACAGAGGGAACACAGCCCTGGCAATACAGGGTGGACCCCACCCATAACTAGCATCAGCTAATTACCCTAACATGACACAGCTCACATTTTCACTCATGACTGTATGTTTTATAACTTTTGGAAATATTGTTTAAAAAAATACTTTCTGTAACCCTCAACCCAAAGTCCTACATTGTGGCTTTGCTCCTGTGAACAAGTAAGGCAAGCTGAGTGAGCAGAGTGAGAGAGAAAAAAAAAGCAGAAATGAGGTTTGCCAGCAGTTTACAGATTCTCAGAATCCCCAGATGTGTTACTGTAGCATTGGGCGTTGGGTGAAAATCAGTCAAACGTCCACCCATTTGATTTTACTCACACAGGCTATGTCAGATATTTTGTCATCATATTAAACTGACTGGGTGTTCATGCACCCTGCCCATTTGGTCATCTCAAACGTCTGTACAAACAGGAAGCTCTCAACTCTAAATTCTCACATCAGCTCACATGCTATGTGTCAAAATGACGTGTGCCTCTTGTGTACGTGAATATCACACATTTTGGTCCTGTTATGTTTCCCCTCAAAACAAAATTTAAAATGGCGTCTGTGGAAGAAGGCATTCTTCCTCTCCCCCTTCCCCCTCCTGTACCCTACCTGTCCTCCCTCAGTCTTTCTTTCTTTGTTGTCATTTGAATGTCCCTCCTAAACCCCTGCAGGTCATTCATTGGTTCACTCCATTATTCTCTCTGTACTGTGCCACATGGACTCTTATTGTGAAGGACTGCCCACTTTGTTTTCCTATAAATTTGCATGTACCCTTTCCAGGGCCCTCTCTTCTGGTACCAGGGCGGCCACGGACTTCAGCAGTTGGTTTATCATAGCTAGCAGCTGGTTTATCATAGCTAGCACCTGGTTTATCATAGCTAGCAGTTGGTTTATCATAGCTAGCAGTTGATTCTCTATTATTATTGTCTATTAGATTATATTTTGATATAAACGGTTGGTTTCATCATCGGCTCCATGACGATCGGTTCCATGACACGTCGCTGGTAGGGGAAACTAACAAAATCAAACTGCACTCAACACAAAATGGGTCCCTTGGGGTCTAAAAGGTGATGGGGAATAACTTGTCCACACAAACACCCACTAAGTTTATCAAAAGGATAGATGAACAAAAGAAATGGGCCCGAAAAACAAAAAAATGGGAGTCACTAGAAGGAGGGATTGGGGTTTTGAAAAAGAAAAGAACACTTCAGTTTAAGAAAATTCACTCACACTCATTCACACACCACACACAAAACCAGGAGAGCTAACTGAAGGTGTTAACCCTCCGGTGTCACACACCCAACCAGAGCAGAGCCACAAGCCTCCTTTTATAGAGTAGCCCGGCTGATTAACTTCAGCTGCACTCATGAGGGCAGGTGCCATCAATTGCTGCACCTCATGAAGGGGCGGAGCTTACAGCCTACCTTTCACCATAACAGTCCTATATCCCATGCATGATGTAAATGTCTGTTTGGCCTTTTGATTCTGAAAAGAAATGTCCATTTTAATGAACATTAATTTGATTTAGCTGTGTCAGCCTGTTTTTGCTGTTTATTATCTTGGTGGACAGCAGCTTGAAACTACTGAAACTACTACAATGACACATTCAATCCAAGGATAAATTTCTGTGATACCACAACACCAGACCTGTATTGCCTCAGTTCTTGGTACTATGATTTAAGCACTACCATCTGTGTCCTTCATATAAAACCAAACCTCTGTTTTGACTTCTGATCACATCTTTGCATACGCTTCATAGTCAAGTCAAGTTAAACATTGACCAAATGTGCTGTTCAGATTTGTAAAATACTGTGGGATGAAATGACCATATCATCAACTGTGACAGTGATAACAGCATTGCTACACCCTATTCCTGTGAAAGCAGTTTTACTCAGAAAGAAAGAAAGAAAGATAAGAATTACATTATTTCACATGGTGATAGTTTAAGTACTCAAAATCACTATAATCGCTATAAGGATGTGACACCTTTAACACATTGCTGTTAGTTGTTTCAGACAACGCACATTTGAGTTACTTTTCAAAAAAAGATTTATGCTGCGTAATTTAAAAATTACAGAATGTGTTATTTTTGTGTGTGTAATGCACAAATGTGTTGATAATGGATCTACCCCTCCTGTAGACAGTACGTTTGCTCTTATTTTTGTGTAGTATCATTCTAAAGCATATTACAGAATTGCTGTTTTTCATAACGAGAAGAAGAATGGTAAGATATGACGTGACATTTGGATTTTTTTCATTTTTATTTCTCTTTCCATTTTATCTCCACAAGAAGATTGTGTTTAGTCAGCTGTGTGTGTGTGTGTGTGTATGTGTGTGTGTGTGTCTGTCCGTGGCTAATCTCACAAACTACTGGGCCTATCAGCCTAAAAATTTTTGTGCACAGTCACGACTGTCTGATGAAGAACATCTTGTTGCTGCAGTGATTCAAAAACTTTTAAAAACATTTGTTCTCACTACTTCCACTCCCTCACTCCATTCATTGTCTAGCTTGCTCCACCTTCGCTCTATATTCTCCTACTACTGGGCCTATTAGCCTTTTAGGATATTTTTTCTTATCCTATAGTGGCCATGTTCACTCTGATCGTGGGTGAAAAAATCCAGGATGTGCGATGCATTTTCTGGGTGAGTTTATAAAACAGACTGCTGATGAAGAGAGTCAACAGAACACAGAGCAGACACACGGGAGAACAACACTGTAAAAAATGTCAGAGGCTGATGAATCTGTCAACAAGCGGGGGTTAAAATAGGTTCAATAGCCTGATGCTTCACAACTGTAAAAAATTAAGTGTAAAACAGCCGTGACTGTTTCATATGTCAGCGGACTAATTTGCCTAATCTTCTTGGGTCTTTGTACAGGAACAAGATCAAAGCCATCATGGAAAACCCGTCTCGCCATCTCTACAACCAGCTTTGGCACAAAGCAACAACAACTATCTACTTTATATGGACATTGTGTCCCCACACACACCTGGGGGAGATCTGCACTCTACTGAGTCATTTAGTGCCTGTTTTACTTCCTTGTCCCTGTAAGTCACAGTCTAATTTCAATAGTCTATATAGCTTGGAACAGAAACAGGGCCCCCCCATTGTTTAAAAACATATAATAAGCCCCTGGAAATACTGAACTTTTTATTTTCATTTACTTAAAAATAGGTATAATAATTGAATAATAAATTTGAGAAGATTATATAAAGATTACCAACTTCACAGGATATTATAAAGAATATTATAGTGATACTGTAACATGAAAATACCGTGTCATTAACATATCTTGGAACACAGAAACATACATATGCTATACTACCATAGGCTAAAATATATGCCTTTACACAGGAAGACCGCTATAAACTTACTATTGAAAAAGGCTGCAGGCTACACATCATGATACCAGTACCATCATAGTGATACCATAGAAGATGAAAAATAAACAGGAGAGGAATTTTATTGGAATATTACAGGCTTGTGATTTTCCTCGGGGCTGAAACAATAAGGAAACTTCCTACCGCCACTTCTGAACTCATTTTTATTGCCTGCATTCATTTTTATAACTAAACCTGAGGTATATGCAAATAAAAATAATAACATTCAAAAATGCTAGTTTGGGCTGCCCAAAGACTATCCGTCATTTAGTCTGTAAACTGTGTATTAAAGACTGGAGTCCGTGCACGAGGAATAGATCAAGTGCAAATGACTTTTTTTTTCTCATAGTAACATGAAAAAATTGCGATTTACCCCTAAATATCAGAGCGTCTCCTATACACTTCATGCCAGGAGGCTATCCATCGAGTATTTTTAATTAACCAGCACTTAAACTGAGTGATGTATCAATTAAGACCCAATCCAAAGGAAAATACTGTGATCTGCTATAATTTGGGGTGTGGGGAAAGATTAAAAAAAAAAAAGTCACCGTTACTTTCACCAAAACGAGAAATTTATCCATTTTTTTAATTCCAAAAATTAAAAATATGGACGAAGTTGCTGAATGAATAGGTTGTACTTACCATTAAAGGGGACTGCTGGTACAAGGCTGTTCTTTGGCTCCCTCACTGATCAGTCGGTGGGATCATGGTGCTGTGTAAGCTGTGCAGTTTGCTGGGCGGTGCTGTTTCTGCTGACAGCCCTTCCTGCATCATATCTCCCATAGGAATCCACTCCTTCGAGGCTGCGCTTCCTTGACGCTTAGTTAATATTCACACACACCTTAATCTTTAAGTTAATTTGGACGCGCGCTGAAGCATGAAGTGTGTCAGTGATCCACAGAGTGGGCGGTCCTGCAGGGGCACTGTACGCATTTCAGGACCCAGAAAGGAAGTTATGGAACAAAAGGAGGAGGGTTCAGGGGGCATCCTGTCCTGTTTCTTTGTTTTTGTTTTTGTTTTTAAACAACAAAACAGTAAACAGCATCAATCTGGTTCAATTTAAGTGAGTGGAAATATGTAAATATGAAGCAGCATAGTCAACACTTGGAACAACAATCTACATAAACTCTGTGGTCTCTGAGTTTTATATAAACTGAAAAAAAAAAATCTAAATCAAGTGTCTTATTTTCAATCAAATGCACTTCTAAGTGACACAATATTATTACCACATAGCTACTTTAGTTTGTTAGATTTATTTGATTTGTAAGTTTTTTCACCTGGCTGTCACCATCTGTTAATAAGACGATATTTGTCTCATCATTTAAAGGACCATCAAAGTGAAAATAGCATGGGCAGAAAATGTTTGTTTTAAGAGTATATTGCTCCCTTAATTAATTAAATCTACATTTTTTTTATTGTTGTTGTTGGCAAGTGGCCATGGTATAAGTGCAATGTACTCAGTGATGTCCAGATGGACTTGGAGGAGGTAGGTTGGACTCATTTGCTACTGGTTTCATGGCATTCTTCAGCCCTGCCTTGCCTTTGTCTCCACTGATTCCCTGGATCGGGCATCTCACTGTGCATCATCGTTTATATATACTATTGTCAATGCTAGTACAAAACTCTTCTTCCTCTTCCTCTTCCTCCAAGTCAGAATTAAAAACTCACTTTAAGAATTGCTTTTAACTGGCTTTATTTCAGAAATGAGGCATGACAATGAGTTTTAGTTTGGCGGACTAGATCTGCTTTTATGTTAGCTGCTGCACAAACAGGCTTTGAATATATGGAGTAAGATGGCGCGTGGAAAGTTTCCGGACTGAACTAGTTTTGCTCATTTATGGCTTTATTGAGTGTTACTTTTTATTACTTTTTTGTTTGGTTATTTTTTTATTGCTATCTATTTATAACAGGTCTGCCAGGTCTGCCAGGTCTGCCGTATTTTATTTTGGTAAATATGATTTTATTGCATGTAAAAAAAAAAAAAAAAAAAAAAAAAAAAAAGGAAAAATGATTACTGCTACAGTCCCAAAGGGCTTTACAGGTCTACAGACATAAATGACACCACACAACCTAAAACCTCGTAGTAAGAAATAAAAACCCCTGAGGCCAAAAAGGCTGAAAATGGAAGAAATCTTTGGAAGGACCTCAGAGAGAGGGAAGTCCCTTTCAGTGCAGCCAGGACTGTAATGGGTGCCTCATGTGTAATTATTAGCTCTATTCAAATATAGTCAATTACTTACATGAAATCAAGTTTTTAAAAAAAAAAAGTAACGTAAAATCAGATCTACTAAGAAGACCAATGGCTAACATTTCTATCTTAGAGGACATTGGAGAACATCCAGTCTTTGAAAGCTGATGTTAAAGCCATTATGACCCAGAGAAACCAGATGGATGGAGATCAATAGGGGGCAATGAACTGACTACTGAGGAACACCAAAGTGAACCTTCTGGACTGAGGTTGAATTATTGTGGTAAGCAGAGTGCTTCCTTTCTGAGAGATAGGACCTGAGCCAGAACAGGAGGGCCAATTACGTTATCAAGGCACTTCCAGAAATTGTTATGATCAGCAGGTGAACTTAGATTCAGCAATAGTGAAACTGAAACAGAGCTAGAATCTGTGGCTAGCAGAAGGTCATTGGGTCACTTGGTGAGAGCAGCTCCAGTGGAGTGAAAAATCTCCTCAAACCAGACTGAAAAGCTTCAAAGCTTATTGTTTCCATAGATGGATCTTATATTTTTGTTTTAATATTTAAATTGTGTTTTTGTGTCTGGTTACACTGTTGCATTGCTTTTAACATGAGAGCTCTTTTTTAGTGTTATTTACAATGTATGTTACTCTGCCACTGCCTGCTTGGCCTGGTCACCCTTTGGTTGCAGCAAGTCCCTCCTAGTTAAATTAATAAATAAAAGAAGATTAGAACTTGAGCTGTAGTTATTTATAAGCAAATGTGATGGCACAGTGCCAGAGGTAAGGGAGGCATTTTGAACAATAACCATTGTTGGACCAGGGACTGAGAAAGGTTCAAGAGGTTATGTGACCATGAAGAGGGGAAGCAACAGGCATGTTGGCTTAACAGAGTAATATTAATCTCATCTTAATTAATCATTAACCTGTTGCCACTCTTACTGTACAATATTACACAGAAACATTTGCATTAAAGGAAGAGCCAGTGTGAGAGAACTGAGTTTCACAACAGTGTCAAACCTGAATTTGTTTTCATTCCAGTTAATATTAGTATTTGAGAAATGAGCAACTTTAGCTGAGGAGAGAGCATGTTTTGAACCTCAGAGGCTGCCATCCCATGCAAATCAGAAGACCTCAAGCTTAATAGCACACTAGTGTAGCTCAATTTCCTGCAAGCATCCTTTAATGCAAAAACTTCATCATCATCATTAAACCACGGTGTCAAATGTCTATGCCTAATTTTTTGCAACTTTTTATTTTGATATAAAATGTACAGCACATTGCAACTTCATGTTCTCAATTTGCTCTCGACAGTGGCTAAAGCTGCTGTCAATGCCATAGAGAATTACTGGAGGAATAATACAACTTGTGATTTTGCAGATTTTTGATCTTGCACAAAGTGCATCTCTAAATCTAAAAGTCTTTGGTGGATCGCCATGAAAGTTTGTGACAACATTCATGTTACCTACAGGATGGAACTTTTTGGTGACCCAATAACATTTCCTCCAGCATCATCAGCAGGTATAATTAATATCTCAAATGCTGTAACACTGTCTCTCTGACAGCGGGGACAACTTCACTGACAGTGTCACTGACAGTGCCCTCAGTCTCTGTATTTACTCAGAGATACCGTACCTCATGTAAATAAAACATGCAGGATGCAGGATGCTGAAGACCAAAAAGATCCTCAGATTGTCACAGAGCCAGCCAATACAGAATAAACCAAAGGACATCATGATTACTCAGTGGGCAAAGCTATTTACCATGTAACCGATATGTCTTGTATTCACATCCAGGACTGGATTCAAATTACACCACTTATACTTCATTACTTACTGCACCCAATTCAATTTTATATTCCAGACAGTCTTATCCAAAAGAACCTAATCTGTCGACAGTCCAGAGCTCAGAGTTTGGTTGAAAAACACTTCAGCCGGACACAATGCTGTTGATGTTGCAGGACAGGAGGTTTAACGTCAACACATCCGCAATTAGAAGAAGTCTCAGGGCGCTGGCTACCACATTATGACTGACTGGTGGACAGATGCAAGTGTGTATTGTTCAATATTAAAGTGTAGTTTATTTTAACATAGATACAAACTCTTAAAAATAACCTCAATGGATTATAAAACCATCTGACTGCAAAATAAAAAAACAACAACAAAACAACAACAAAGTATGGAGTTCATTCAATTTTTGAGTAATTGACAACTGACTGATACACCCTAGTATACCTAATAGCTTCCATGTAGCTCATGTTGTATTATTTGAGTAACATGTTTGTTTCTACATTTTGGGAAAAAGGTAACTTTCCCAAATGGTCACTGTCTCATTTTAGAAGGAAACTCTTTAACTGTCTGTTCTACTCATGTCATTTCGTTATGACTGTAGATTTTGAAGCCATCACTTAATATTAGGTACACAATCACAATAATCACTGCCACACGCTGATCAATCAAGGCATGCTTTGAAAGAGATTGCTTTCATTGGCAACCAAATGATTTGCAATACCACCACCTCACCACTCACCACATTTTCACTGCATTAAGATTAGGTCAACTTGTAACCAAGTGCTATAACAAACAACAGGGCAGCTGATCCCTTATTTTTGTGAGAGGAACGTCATCAACACGTGATCAAAACACATCAAACATTTTAGATATATATGGAAGCAACAATGCCAGAATGCAGCAGCTCATTGTTCACAAGTCACAAATCTTTGAGTCAGAGTCAAGTCTGAGGTTGTTTGAGGACAAACCCGAGTTGAGCCTGAAGTTAATTGCGACTGAAATGCAACTTCAGTGCTCATGTCCCCGTCCCTGATGCTTAACCCCTTTATAAATGACAAAAGCAATCTTTTAGGGTATGATCGTCCTGCTTGGTTTGCTTGCACAGTAGAAATTGTTCAAACATCCTGTCAAACTGAAATTAGGACACAATCACGCTGGTTATCCTTTCAGACGGTGTCATGTGACAGCGGCAGTTCCCCATGTGCCAGCAGGAAACGTTCCACCTATTCTTTTCTTTTCCTTCCTTTTCCATCAACCGCACCCTCTACAGGGCCGTCTGCTCACACTGTTTTAAACCCTCAACATGAAATTTCCTCAATGCTGACCACAACTGACACATGCCATTTAAAAAGAATCACAGTCTCCTCTGCTGTCCTCGACAGAGGGATGAAAACACACGTCCATTTTGCGTCGGAGGCGCTTCTTAAGCTGAAAGCGGCGCCGGACGGAGGTGCTGGTGTCCTCCTGGGCCTTGAGCTTGGCGTAGTAGTCGGAGAATTTGTTGAAGAGGATGGAGATGGGCATGCCGTTGAGGATGATGCCAAATGAGATGCAGGCAAAGGCCACAATGCGGCCCAGGACTGACACAGGAACCACGTCCCCGTAGCCTACAGTGGAGATGCTGACCTAGGACAGAAGAATTGACATTGCCAAATTATTCAGTTTTCATGATCTCTTTTTCAAATAAACTGCAGCGCTGGATAAGAAAGTTCTTCATGATATTTAGCAAATGTAATTCAGTTGAATTGAATTAATTGAAGAATCAGTCGCTACAAAGTGGCGTGGCTGCAAGGATTTTTGCAATTATTTAGTGAGGGGAACCAATCAGGATCAAGTCCAGGAGAGATGTGTTGGCTGGAGTTGGTTCTGTTTATGGACACTTTCACTGTTGAATTATTCAAAGATGAAACCTTTCTGGTGTGTTCTTCTAGTTGCTCAAATGTATAAGAACTGAATGGACTTGATCATGCTGCTCGCAGTGTGAGCGGACAGTAAGATGTAAAAAAAAAAAACTTGCCTTGTTGATAGAAGTCTGGTGGTCTGGTGATGTGCTGGTAATAGTGCAACTGAAATTGCTTGATACTCATAGGCTCAGTGCAGCTTTAAGTTTCTGCAAGTAACACACAACACACACATTCTCTCCCTGTTCCTTTTTGTCTATTTCAGTCATTGATAACACACACACATCACTTCAATTTTCTGCATCATGTTATTTCTGTTGTCATGTATGCATGTTGCTGGTCTACCATTTCCTTGTACCGCATTTTGTTTCCTTTTAACTTGTCATCCTGTTCAGCTGTGTCTTTGCTAGTGATCCTAATTTCCTGGGTTGTTTTTTGATTGATTGATTTTTTTGGCTTTTTTTAAGGTTATTTTTTGAAGTTTTTATGATTTCTCTGAGGGTTTTTTTTTAAATCTCATCTGTACAACTTTGTTTTTTGTGCTTGTTTGATGCTTTATTCTTTATATCTGTCAATAAATAATTCCAAATTGAATAAGGCACAACTGCATTGAGATTATACGTGTAGTGTCTTCTTAGGTTTTAAATAATGAAGGACTATACGATGTTAAACAGGGATCTCGTATGACTTCTGTCATAACCCTCTCACTGACTGTCTGGTGAGACTGTCGGGGTTGTCACTGTGCGATACTTATCATCACATTTACACGGAAAACCACAGCATGGCACTGTTTCAAAGAATGTACGAGCTTACTCTCCGAAATTAAATTTCCTCTTTTCAAGTAACAAGAGAAAATCTGTGGCTATGTGATATCAGTGACCTTAAAGCAAACAAAATTGTGACAAACAGCTGCCCAAGAGAGAATATATGTTACTCAGCAACAGCTATAGACAATGTATGAAAAAATACATATGATTAAATGAGCTAAGCACTGTTTTAACTGCTATTTCGCAATGGTCTATGATAAAAGAAAAAAAAAGGACCTTTAACACAAGACTGTGAAATCTGAATGGGAGAGGTGAATAAACTACAGAATCCCCTCCGCCTTCCCTCCCTATCTGCTGAGGGAGGGGAGGACGTGTCCCCAACTGCTGAATCATGTGAAGCAGGATATTGCTCATAAAAAGAATTTTGCTCAGCAAGACTTCCTGTTTAAATAACAGCTTAAAACTATAACAGGCTAAGTGAGAGGTTGTGAACTGATGTTATTTGCTGTACCTGCCCTAACTTACTAAAGCAAAAATTTTAGTGTCTGAGGATCTTGTGTTTGAGGTTTTTGTGCATTGTGTAACAGCAGGGGCATGTTACCTATAAGTCAGTGATCTCCAGTCTTGTGCCACAGATTCTTCTGGTTTTCATGGCAACCAAACATCAGCTGGTTTCACTGATGTGCACATTTTCAACCAGAGACGTGGATCGAAATGAAATAAGCTGCCATTGTATTTGGTTATTCTAAAGACCTGCACATGTTTCCATAGCAAAGGGCTGGACACCACTGGCTTAGAGGGAAGTTTTTTGTTGCTAAGTTATATTCTGTTATGCAGGAGGATGAGCTGACTCAGAATTAAATCTAAAGGCTGAGGTTGGACAGCGTCATATTAAGCTACTGGTACTCACAGCAGCCCACCACCAGGCTTCTGGGATGCTGCTGAAGGGAGAGCCCTCGGTCTCCCTCTCAGCCGAGTGCAGGAGAGCAGAAAAAGTGAAGATTCCCATGGCAATGAAGAGGAAAAGGCAGCACACCTGCTGGTAACACTGACGCAGAGTGAACCCAAACGCCTTCATTCCGGTTGAGTGGCGGGCCAGCTTCAAAATCCGAAAGATCCGCATCAGCTTGATGACTTTGAAGACATGGCTCAGCTTGCTGACAGCGGCCATGGTCCTGAGGTCTCCCTTGGCGCTTGTGTCCTCAATGCTGGTAAAGGCTTCAAAGACTATCTGGATGAAATAAGGCATGACAGCCACAAAGTCCACAAAGTTGAGAGCGCTCTTCAAAAAATGCCCTATTTTAGAAGTCGTGATGAGGCGAAGGAAGTACTCAAAGGTGAAGAACACGATGGAGAAGACCTCGATCCACTCCATGTATGTTTTGCCACAGATTGTATAGATTTTAAGCTCCTCAACAGTGTTGAGTGTCAGTGCCACAATGGAGATTAGCACAAAGAGGTTGGAGAATATGGTGAAAGCTTTTGCCCAGGGTGAAGAGTAAGGGTTCTCCACGATGTTCCAGAGGGTCTTTCGGACATTCCCCAAGACCATGTTATTGTAAACTTCGTCATCGTGCTTCACCTCAATCTCAGCCATTAGTTCCCTCTCCACCTTCAGGTTGTCCTTCACCTCATCCACCTTCTCTTCGAACATCATCCTGCAACAATGCTGTGTGTCCTTCAGGCTCAGGCCCCAGTACTCGATCTCCTCCTCAAAGTTGATGGGGCACATTTCCCTCACGACCCAAAGAACCCCGCTAGTGTAGAAATGGAAGATGTGGTGGAAGAAGGCAGGATCACGGTCAAAAAAGAACTCATTGTTGCGCACCGAATAGTCATCGCACAACGTGAGCAGCTCCATGCCATCTCTGCACATGGCCAAGGAGCCTATCCTTGTGTGAGGATATTTCATGGCGGACTGTTTAGGGATATGAAAAACTTTCCCTCCAACGTTAATGTTGATGCTTTGTTGAAGTTTGGGTCTCTCCTCTGCTTTGGGGCAGGCTACTTTATTTCTAGGATTGTCCAAGTTCTCCATAGAGTTCCATGCCTTGACAGTGCTCTCCTGAGAAAACGGGAAGGTTTTTTTGTTTTCTAAATCTTGTGCTGAAGTGCTAAAGGCCAGACAGTTAAGGGTTGACCGACGTTTTTGCAAACGCCTCGGCAGCTGGTTATTATCTGAAGCCATGGCAAAGGTACTTGAAGGCAGGAAGTCAGTTTTTCAGAACAAAAGAGATTTAGCACAGGAGGAAGCCATCCTGGAAAAAAAAGATTCTAGCAACACATTGCAACTTGCTGAATAATCACAAAAGTGACACCTAGCTCTGCAGAAACAGGAAGTGGCTGACCTTCCTGTTTTGCTTAGTCAGTTGTGGCAGATATCATAATCCAGAGAGCCAGGGTGACAGAAAGGCATCCCAGTTTCCTTCCCCAGTCCACTGCTGCTGCTGCTGCAAACAAGGAACAGACATTTGATCTATCAGACAAGGAGATCAAGAGGAAGAAGCAGGGATTTTCCCTCCTACGTAATCTCTTTGGTGCCCTTCCAGTTTCCTTAAGCAGTTGTAAATATAGGGGGGTAGGATCAGGACACAAAGTTGATTTAAAGATTTTGAAGTGTGGAGATAAAGGGCTAACTGGGGCCATTTGGTGACATGGCTGTTTCTTGATGAATATTAATGATTATCAGTCATTTCCACCATTTTCACCTACATTCACAAATTATTTACCGGTGTTAAACTGACTTTACACAGTGCAACTTAGTTGCAGGTTGCAAATAAAACTTTTACCATTGTCAAGCCATCAAACCCACATCAAACAAATTGTTATGTGAAAATCAGTGAGTCAGCAGTGGATCTCCATGCATCGGTAAAAGAGAAAGCATGAACTGCTTTCAGAATAGTTTTAGCACACATCTGCAAAAAGGACTAACACTGTACTGTGATACTTCATATTATTCCTCTGCCCTTAGAAAATTTGCATTAAATGCATTAACTGGAATTTGTATTAGATTTGAGAGATATAAAAAGCTATCTTAAATCAAAAACACTAAATGAATTCATAGTGAGGTGATGGTGTTTTAAAAAGGTCTCTCATGAACTAGACGGGTAATCTTTGATCACGACCATGAAGTGTTGCATTGTTCTTTCACACTTATCATGAATAAACAAACAGGAGAGGGAGCAGACATAGTTGTGGTTTCCTCATAGACAACATCTGATGCCAAGAAGTGATCTTACTCAGTAGAGTGAAAAATATTCAAACATGATTCTTATTACCTAAATCAACTCACTGTGATCTTCTACCCATCATGAAAGGTGACAACGGACGATACTTGGAAGAGGAATGGGCAGTATGTTTGGTCAACAAAATGTCTTAGGTCATCAGGTTATGAAGTTTCAGAGAAATCCTGCCAGCAGAAAAACAGTCATCTACGTCAATCGTACAATTTCACATGAGACACAAGATACAGTTTCAATAAAGGACGTCAAACCTGCTCTGCCACCAGTCCCACACATACAACTTGTTGTCCATTACCTTTTGTTGATGGAAAAAATGCTCACATCTTTCATTTGAAACATTACCCAAGTGAAGAATATAAGTATTAGCAGTAAAATGTAGCTGAGTATGAAAGTAACAGTGGTCGTGGTGAAGAATGGTTCCTTTCAGGTTGTTAAATTATTGATGCCTTAACCTGAAAGAAGTATTTTTATGTTGAAAGTAGATTAATTCCTTTCAATTTCTGTGGTCTAACTACTCTGTACACTGTTGTCTGGTTTAAACTCTTAACAATGCATCTTATTTGATGATTTATTCTGCAAAGTAATTGGCGACCACAGAGTAAAAAGTACAAGATTTCCCTTTGAAATGTAGTGAAGCAAAAGTATAACATCTCACAAAATGGAAATACTGAAGTGTGGCCACCTTAAGTGCAGTTCTCAAGTAAATGTGTTTATCTTCTTTGCACCTCTGGTTGTTACTAAACATGCACCATTGATTGCTTATTTTCTGTTCGCTTTTCGTAGCTCCACCACAACTTCCCTGTTGTATAATGAACAAACTCTGATCTGTCTGAAAAGTCATATAGCCCCGGTGGGAAAGGGAAGTCACATTTTCGCAATAAAGTGAGAACTAGCTATTTCTGTTTCCAAACATCTCCTCTCATCATGGTTTTTATATCCATTGATATAAAGGCGTTTTTGTTCTATGGGCCAGTAAAACCTTTAACGCACCTTTAAAAGGCAGAACAAAGTGCAGAAGCAGCTCAGCAGTAAAGATGTCCGGTCACATTTCAGTCATACCTCATCTCTGTCATGTCATCAGC
Source organism: Holocentrus rufus (assembly GCA_900302615.1). Lineage (NCBI taxonomy): Eukaryota > Metazoa > Chordata > Actinopteri > Holocentriformes > Holocentridae > Holocentrus > Holocentrus rufus. The sequence goes on from OMLF01020187.1 coordinate 24,685, forward strand.
AGATTAAGCAGCACAAGCAGATCAGGCGTTAGAAGTAAAGGCGACAAAGAAGACACCTGATAAGACTTTGAAAACATAAACTTTATTCATTTCCACAAATGATATTGTGTACAGGTTCAATAGTTTCATCCAAAGCGCTCCCTATCAGGGCTGTAATAGTCGTTATTCTAATAAATAAAAGCCCTCTTCAAAAATAAATAAACTCCACTCAGAACACCATATCTCTCAATAATAAATCAGTACAACACAAAAAGACTGAAATCACTCTGTATGTACACAAACCAATGACAGTAATCAACAACAAAGGCCGAATTTTGTTCGTCAGTGAAGGCACATCAACCAGTTCAACCCATCATTCAAAACAAACTGCACTTCGCTCAGTAAAGGCAAAGCCTCCTTACAAGCCACTTAACAAAAAACACATTTGTTTCCATTGTGCTTAAAACATCTTAACGCCTGATTCAGAATCAGACCAACCGTCTTTTCTTAATTTGCTACAGTAGTCATAGAGGAAGTCGCCCCTTGTTTATTTCTCTTTCATTTATCATGTAGCATTCGTGTGCAAAACATCAAACAGTATCAGCAAATTGTGATAACGTGATGCAAAACTGAAATTTCTCTGAGCTACCTAGCAACATATCATTTCTTGCAACAGCTGAAAAGAGAGTAAATTAGATTTTTTGGAGGCGGATCCAACAGAAGAGCAGCAGCAAATTCACTAAGTGCTCATTAAAAAGCGAGACTTTAAAAAAAATGGCAGCATCTGTGCCACAACATAAATCATTTGATGGATGATTTTAAATTAACTCATCGTGCCATATTGCATACACTCTCAACGTGGATGGTCACAGTGAAAAATCAAACCCCAAATCATAGAAGTCAGTTTTGCTCTTCAGTTTATCTGTCAGCCACTTCAAACTGAACATGCACAGCTTATAAAATGACACGGTGCTACGATGCATGAACGCTGAACGGTCCAGGACTTTCTGTTGCCACTATTTGAGTATCTGTGTTGGTGATAGCATACATGCTGACCATGTGACCCCAGATCAGACTGCAGCAACAACGCTGTAATGCATCTCTATAAACACAATTCCATAAGATATTAATTGCTTTGTTGGGGTTTCACAAAATGAAGGGAATTAATTCATGAAACTGCCGTTTTATGGAGGGGAAAAACTCAAGAGTAAAATTTTGGAAAATGGAATTAACTCAAACAGAGTTGTAGAGGAAGTGCAATTAAAAAAACAAAAAACACTAAAGTCATCAAATTTCCAGCGATTGCCTTTGAGGTCGACAGAAACAACAGAGCATTTTTGTTGAGTAAAAAATGACAGGCTTGCCTCATGGCAACATGACTTCATACAGGCAACAAGAAGTATCGATGTTCAAACCGCTGCAACGAAAATATATCCTTGGACGATGCTGACCGACAACATAAGAAATTTACCCAGCATGCCACAGCTTGCAGCAGAATGAAGTTGGACGATGTTGTCGAGCCACCAGGGCAGACAGCAGCGTTTCCCCGACTGTATTTCTGTAAAATATACCAAGCCTGTCCCTTTATCTGGCCTCGGGAATTTAACATTGAGTTATTTCTTGAGCGATTTTAACCACAGCGACAGAGAATGAGGACAAGGTGATCAGTCGGGGGGGTGGAGACGGCACCAGGCTTGGCACAACCAGCAGGCCATCTGTGTCACACTTCTTCATTCACGGTCCAAGTCCAGCTTAAGCAATCTGTCCTGGAGGTGGAGAGCACACGGCTTAGTCAACACATACAATAAGCTTTTCAACCTGATGGCAGCGGGTCAAGCTGTAGTCACCTGGGAACGCAGCGCAGTCGATTAAGGTCAAGAGAGAAAAAGAATTCAGACAAGAGGAATAAGAAAAGAGTTAACACGTCGTTCCCGTTGAATGACGCAGGCGACTCTCGGGCCAATCAGAAACAAGGCTCCAACAACACACAAACAAACCCACATTGTTTACATGGAAAACTCTGTTGTTTGTCTTTAAAGGGCAATTCCACTCAAACTCAACCCCTTGGTGGTTGGCTGGAACCAAAGTGTTATGAACTGTTTCATTCTACGATGCAGACGATCTGTAGTTCACCTCCTCTGTGGTCTACAATGTATTCACTTGGCCCATGTGAATACATTGCAGACTACGAAGGAGGGAAACTCCAGATCTTCGGCACTTCATAACAGACTCCCCATCGCCCACTGTGGCTGGGAAATGTGGGAAAATGAGAGCCAAGTTGAATTTATGCAGAACTGTCAGTTAAGGCAGGGTGACCCGCAGCACCTGCATTATTGCATTATTACAGTCTCAGTGTGTGTGATTATGTGTGTGTATTTCTCACCTTGACGGGACATGTGTGAGGAGTCGTGGCTGACCCCTGGATGAGCGGGTCCTGGGACTCTTTGAGGGAGAAGCTCTGCAGAGTGATGCTCCTGGAAGGCCTGAACACATCTCTCCACCACCACAGAGTCAAACCCACCAGCAGCACACTGAGGAACACTGGGACACACACACACACACACACACCTTAAACCCCACTGAATTCAAAGGGCTGTTTAGTAGTAACTGTCAGGTCTATCACCTCTGAGTCAAAGTAAAGCCAGTCTGATTTCAACTGTGCAGAAAAAAAAAGTCGGTTGTGTGGGTGAAGGTCAACTCAGTAAGAAAAAGGAAATGGTCTGATAAAATGTGTTCAATTTGTTCAGGTTCCTGTGACACAGGAAACTGTCTGTCTTCAGCTCCAGCTAGTCTCTACAGCAGTCTAGTTGTAGCTTTAGGAGACAGTTCAGTTCATCATAACACCACCAGTCAACCAGAACTGAACCACTTCAATGTAAAAGGCGTTGAGTCGGCCAAGTTGCACGTTTAGAAATACAATCAGAAGTGTCCTTGCACTGACACCAAAGCCTGATGTTGACTGTTTTAGATAGCAGCTATCAAACTGCACAGTGACAAAGTTGAAATATCTCAATGTAACGTCACATCATTTGTTTGGTCAGTTAACAGAGACAAGAAAAATACACCAAACAATAAAACAGGCTCAGAGAGGCAAAGCAGGCCGACGGCGCCAAGAGCGGTTTTCTAAAAGTTTTCAAGTATGTGCAACAATATTTTAAAGGGTTAGGGTTGTGTATTTCTGCATGAGCACAAAAATGAAATACACAAACAAACAAAGAGGGGACTCGAACTCGCGATAAACATGCACAGAAGATGACTTGCAAGATGACTAACACGTTTAGTCTGCTGGGCTACGCCAACAAGTGTCTACCAACATATTTCAGGGCACACATCCAAAACAGAACAAAAGTCACATCATCATCCCACAGCAGGTGTCATGTTCACTTGTGACGAGGGGAAAGAAACAAATCTAACTGAGGAGCTCTTCCAAAGATTAAAAAACAAACCTAGCAAGCTAAGCAAGATGATGAGGTTGCAAGCACCGTGTTCATGAAATGTAGAAGTGAAATCTTCATTTTATGTCGATATTTGTTTTTCACTTCTCAGTGTTGTTGCCCTTTCAGCCTCCTACGTTAAATGTTTTCTTTTGCAGGTCATAAAGAACTGACAGAGGAATTGCACTTACACACATGCCATAAGTAAAACAGAGTCCTACAGAGTCCTAGGTTACTCTGTAAGAAGGGGAACAAGTTAAATAAAAAATAAATGATAACTACAGCAGCAACACCCATGCAATTTGTTTCACTATTTATTATAAAATGATTTAGAAAAAAAAGATAGAAATTGAAATAAAGTTAGGTTTGTGTCCACTGATGGGGAAACACAGCACAACATGCTAGAAACAGCATATGATAAAGTGTATGTCAGAAAAAAAGGAAAACAAAAAACTACCATAGCACATAGAGTAATAGTATCACTCTGTATGCTAAAGACTAATACTATATGCTATAGCATGTAAATTATCATGTCAAACTTTTATTGGGTTGCAGACTAAACTAATCTTCATTCCAATCGTCACCTGTGATACCCAGCCTGTAATAATTGTCGCTGACTGGTATAGGCTGGGTACAATTACAGCAGGCCTGTCTATATAAACTGGGACTTTAATGAGAGTCATGTTGAGAGGAGGTGGGTGGATGGGAGGATGTGAAGCTCACCAATGAGAGAGAGGATTCCGGCGAACGTGGGATCAGATAAAGTCGCTGCACCAGGAACTTTTCGTGAAATGGCAGGAATGTCTGAAACAGAAAACAAGCTCTTCAGGTGGTCATGTAATGTGTGTCCAACAACACCCACTCATTATTTCCTCACAGAACTGTATAAATTTGCTTCTGCCTAGTGTTGAAGCCTTTATCCCAAACTGGCAGTATGAAAAACTTAAATATAAACGTGACCTCAGACAAAATTAATCTAATGAAACCCAAAACAACATCCATGCATTATCAATACACACCAGCGCTGCTCTGTCCCGCTCCTGGAGAGGCGCAGGTGAACCGTGGCGTCTCAGAGAGCACATCGAGGACGCACTCATGCCGGCACACCTTCCCGCTACTCCCACATACAGCCGGGCCTGCGGACCAATACAACACGCTGTCAGCTGCAGGAAGTCTGGTGGCAGCTGCGATCAATTTTAACTGAGCTCACAGGTTAATCGTGGGGAGAAGTTTTATCACCTGGCCAAATAATGATTGAGTCACTGGCATTAATCAGTAACAATAAACCAGAGTGCCCTGCAGATTAAGAATATTTGCTATGTGGCAATAAAAATCTTACTGATTACTCCTTAAAGTTTGCAGGAAATAAAAAAATACCTCTACAATCAAATTTACTACATAATCAAATTTGACTTTTATTTTGAAATCCTGACGTGTGATACAGTATATTTCCTGTTGTTCATACCGTTTGGTTGAAGAACAGGATGGACGACCACCAGGCCCCCCGGAGAGGTGATGTCACTCAGCAAGACTTTGAATTGCCGGCCGTTGTGCTTGTCGGCGCGGCAGACGGAGCGGGTGACTTCGTCGCTCCAGTAAACGAAACCCTGGTGCAGAACAGAGAGCAGGACGGTCATGTTACTGCAAACTGTGAGCGATCACTTTTCAGAGTCAAATGAGTGTGATGTGTGTG
>OMLF01020187.1:29810-52111 GCA_900302615.1 Holocentrus rufus
CGGCTCAGGCTGCAGGCTCTGCATCCTCGTCTGGGAGTGGTGAGGAGTGCACGCACACACACACGCACACACGCACACACACACACACACACACACACACACACACACACACACACACACACACACACACACACGTCAAGAACAGAGCTAATTACAAATTACAAAGGGAAGGATTGAAGTTTTTAAATAAAATAAACTAAATTTTCTTGTGGTTACAAACTTCAGTGGCCTGGAATTCAGCTAACACCCACAGGTGAACAAACAAACACAAAGAAGAAAGCAGTTTCATGGGTGACCTCCTCTGCCCTTTCACGCACTGCATATCAACAGATCATGAAGTCAAATAAGCTCCACATTCCTTTTTGATTTCCCTCAGTACAAATATGTATCTTGGCATGCTTCAATTTCCTTTAGTTGTCCTGAAAAACTTGTCTGTTTACTTTTGCAGAAATGCTACGGGAAAAGACCAGATGCTTAGAAGAATCTCCTGCCTCATATCAGTTTTGCCATCGCACGCCAACTGCACTATTCATTTTAATCTTCCATTACTTCCTCCACACTCGGCACTCCAAGCCTCTTTTATCACCAGCCATCAACCACTTCAACATAAACAGTACAATAACAATACCAACCAACGTGTGCTGCAGGAGAGTTGATGCAGAAGAGCTTTGAACTAAATTATTTACCTTTTTCCCAATTAGGTGTAGAGTTAGTATTTGCCCCCACTGTGTTTTTATTCATTCCTGACACCCAAATTCATTCATTTATTCATTCTGCCGGCAATAACTTGTTAGTTTCATTCCCTCATTCATTCATGCATTCAGTATTTATTGTACTTGTATATATGTATATATCCTCATTTATTCCACTATTATTAGTTTAGTTTGTAGTAGATAGTTACAGAGTTACAGGCAGAATGAAATAATTCGTGCAAGGCTTCCTTAAGTGCTGTATAAATGATAACAATAATAAAAATAATAATAATGATGACATCCTTCCACACTTCAGTTTTTCGGAGTAGCAGGGAGATTCTGCGAGCAAAAGGAGGGGAAGATGGTGATTCCTCCCAATCCATGCTTGGTATAATGTGACTGTTTGTACCTCAAATACAGCCAATCCAGTGGGCCGGTCCAGATAGCCGTTGGACCCCACCACTGTTTTCCGATGACGACCATCCAGACTAACTCTGGAGATGGTCCGCATCTCCAGGTCAGCCCAGTACAGCAGCTGACGGGGCATATCTGGACAAAAAGAAAAGATAGAAATCCAATAAAATACATCCCTGGTGTGAATAAACCCTCTTCTGGAAGCCACCATGTATTCCACAGATTTCCAGAACTTACTGTGAACCCTGCAGACACCTACCCAGAGAGATGGCAGTGGGTCTGCGTATTAAGGAAGTGACCAGTGCCATCCTGTCCTGGCCGTCCAAGCTCGCCCTCTCAATCTTTGGTGAGCTGCCAATTTCCGCCCAGAAGAGCAGCCTGGGAAAACAAACAACGGCGACAGGCGATGAAAAATGCAGCTGAGGTTCAAGATGAGCCGTGTGCTCCTGAAATCAAGGCAGTAGAGGACTGGTTGTACTGGGCAGATCCCAATTATGAACGTATGGACTGTCCAGCAAGATGCATTCTGCTACACACATGCACTTTCACCTGCACCATTCCCTGAAAAGTTTCAAGAAAAGGTTTGCATCTAACAACCTCTCGAGTGCATAGTGCTTTAAAATCAGCATGGAAACCTGGAAAAACAAATGCCTCATCCCACCTACCCCAGCAGAGGCTCCACAGCCACCGCGGAGGGCCCGTCCAGTCCTCTGATGAGCGCCTGCTGAGCCGAGCCGCCCAGCAGGCCGATGTTCACGGAGCCGCTCTCCACGTCGGTCCAGTAGAAGAGCTGGTGGATCCAGTCCACCGCCAGGCCTGACACTGAACCTGGAACCTTCAGCACCAACACAGGCTCCTGGGGTTTCCCGTCCATGGAGACCCTGGGAAACATCGAGGCGTGAAAGGATGCAGCATACATTATGTCTTTTGACACTTTGATCCAAAGTCCTCTTCTGCCCAAACCATCCCACTGCTGTTCTGATGTTGTTACATACTCTTTTCTTCTTTTGTGTGCATGTTTTTTTCAGTATTTAGTCAGTGTTTAATCTGCTTGAAACTAATTGTCTTGAAAATTCAATGAACAAGGTCAGGTTACTTGAAAAGTGACAGTTCACTTCCCCTCACCCTGAGTGTTAGCAGTGAGGCCTGCAGGCCACAACAGACCTCCCACAGCGTCTTAATCTCACCTGGATTTATAAACCAGCCCTTTGTTCCCTTTAGAGCACGTTGTGATAAAGCTACTCCTGGAGAAAATGCTATCAAGGTCAATGTATTTGTCCTTGAAAATTCTGTTTGTGTGGCACTGTTCACACACACACGCTCGCACACCCACTAAATATGATCCCCATGTCAAACTCTTATCTCCATTCAGTTTGTAGCCGCCCTCATCATCTGCAATTGTGGAAAGTCTCGCACACAGTTGTTCACACACACAGTGACAGTTAAAAAAGTTCCTGAGTTAAAGTGCCTTAAATCAGGGGTTCCCCTTTTTTTCCCCACATCAACAGACAAATAGATTCTGTACGTCCACTTAATACAATCTTGTCCTCAGAGTCGGATTGAAATGTTTTTCCTTAGTTTGCTGCGGGACACTCAGAATTCCCTCAAGAAAACCACACAGGCAGCTGATAGTATATTTTTTTGTCATAAATTAATGTCACAGAGACTTGCGCAGCTCTGCCAGTAAGAAGCACACACACACACACACACGCACACAGTCTGTGTGACAAGAGATTTGTAAAGGGATTTGTGAAGCATTGACCACAAACTACCAGGACAAGTTTGACAAAAAGAAATGAAAACCAAAAGACAAGAATACAATGGGCAGCTCATGTGGTTGGAACAAAATACAAAAAGCTGAAAGATGATATCACCAGAAACTCACAGTTCATCTCACACAGCATGGATTCATGTGACAGGCATTAATGCCATGTCAGTGTGGGGAGGAAAATTAATAGATTACTGGTTACATTCTTCCTGTTTGCCAAAAATGCATTGTACAGTCCAAGACAGACAGCCCCAACTCCATTCTTTCACCTGTATATGGAGCCCTGATCTCGCCCAGCCCAGTACAGCGTGCGGTTGGGGGCCGAGGCGGCGACGGGCCCCGGTCCCGGCAAGTGTGCTGTCAGCTCTGTGTACTCCGTGGCGGCAGTGCTGATCCACCGCACGCCTCCACTGCTGCTGAAAACCAGCTGGGCCACGGCTCCTGGGAAGACACGCCAATAAACCAGATGTCAGCGGGTCCTGCGCCCATCAGACCACATTTAGGTCACAACGCTCGAGGAGGAAACGTCTCTGTGATTAATGGTTAACTAGAGTCCAAAAGCAGCAGTCTGCAAGCTGACTAGAAGACGCTGCATGAACAAACATCACTCACAAAGATCCTAGATTCCAAAGATTTATAGGGAGTACAAGTGCAGTGGATTACTGATATGAATTGTACCTGGCATGATTCTAAAAAATTTTTATGACTTTTTTTTAGATGTTTTTTTTTATGATGTCTCCAAACAGATTTTAAAGACTTTTACTTCTATGGGAGGACTGGAGGAAAAGCCAGCACCCTTCAAATGAACTGGAGATATGATAAGATGTAAGATAAGATAAAACTTTACTGTCATGAAAAAGAATCTTGCGTCGCACGCTCCAACAATCAACAGAATAACATAATCAGTCTGTGTGACTCCGAAGATTTCCTCTGATTTGAGCGTACTGCGTATGAGATCGTTATTATTAACCTCCATTTAACCAGGTAAAGACACGCTGAGATCCAAAATCTCTTTTTCAAGTGTGATCTGGCCAAATGATCCCACCACTGAACCACTTTGTTGACATGGTCCATTCACCACTTCAGCTAACAGAACTTTCCAACAGCAGCCATTTTGACATGAGATAGTAGGGTAAACACAGGTGTTACTAATGATGTTAATTAGAGTCTCTCCAGTGAGCCTGCATGAACAACAGCAGGACCCTGGCTCTGTTAGACCTGAATGGAGCTGAACCTTCATTAATGTCATTAGTAACACCTGTGCTGTTTCATGTCAAAATGGCCGCTTGGTGTTGGGCTCTTTTGAACTTTATTTTGGTTTTTAGATATTTCGTCACGACACTTTAAGACGAGGTTTGCTGATATTAAAGCACCATGTTAGCTGAATTTAACTACAGTATGTGATGCTTCATGGCTCACAATGGCACTTTTGGCCAGAAGGTGGCGTGGTTGGATGCTGCATTTATAATTAAGGTTTCTGTGAAAATAGATGCACAAATGCAGGAATTTTGTCTTGTTTTAGCTATTTTTTAGTTAAGGTAAAACTAAAAAATAAAGTGTCCCGTCTTGTCTGTACAGCACTATGTGGGACTGTTTGCAGGATAGTTTGTTGCTCACCTTTGGCCTTGCACTCCCTGGTTGTCGGACTCATGTGGTATCCTTCCTGGCAGCTGCAGGTCAGGTTGCCACTGAGCTGAACACAGAGCTGATCGCACACGTCACTCTCCAGGCATGTGTCAATTTCTGAATGAAAACACACAAATTCACAGTGCATGAAAGGAAAAATGGGCCAAAGTAGACTGATTATTTGTGCTAGAGGCCTGTGATAACCTTACTCATTGATTACTGGTAAAAAAAGGATTCTTGCAGTCTTTTCTGTTTATTGGCCTTTGGGTGTCAGTTTCTCTCTCCGTGTCAGGCTGCCACTCACCCTCACACTGGGTGTCCTTGACCAGCTTCATGTTGCTGGGGCAGTCGCACAGGAAACCCAGAGGCTGGTCCACACACAGATGGGAGCAGCCTCCGTTGTCCACCAGACACTCGTTCTGATCTGCAACAGCAAACATCACACAGTCAGCAAACACCCTGGATGACAGACGACAGCTGTGAAGACGCTTTTGTTAAGTCATGCACAAATGCGGTTTCAAACTGGCCCAGTAGCCAGGTAACCAAATATCTTGCTGTCGCTTTCAAACTGGTGAACCGTGCAGTGTTTGTATAGAAGGACAAAACTGAAAGTATCATGGCATCAGTAATTGAAAGCAATTATATAAATAAACTATGTAAATTATATAAATTTAACAATGAAGCAAATCATAAAGCTGCACACAATAGTTTATAGTTGGTCATTTCCCTAGTTCCTTATGATCATAAGAAAACAAACACAATAAAGGTTCAATAAAGAACCTTTTCATGTTCACATCATGTGACAATGCTCCGAAATGTGATACCAAAGACACACAAATCCTGACGTTTCTTTTATTTCTGTGGGTTACTAATGGAATCAGGGCTGTTTGCACAGCACCTGTGTTTGTTTGCGCCACTAATCATGTGGATATTTGAATCCAGTCGAGGTTTTTATCTGAAACCACTGTCACAAGTAAAGAGACTGTACACGTTCTTACTGCTTCATAGCACAAAATGACCATAACAGAGTGATGTGAAAGAAAATATAGAACAGTACCAACAGCAATAAAAATGAGAAATAAAGCTGTACAACTGTAGTAGTTTTCAAGAAAATAATTCAAAATAATTCTGCTACGGTTGATGAACAAGATGTCACTTCACAGCTTGTATTTTGTTTTGGAGCGACAAGGATCTGATGCTGGACGCCTCTATGAGGCTGCAGTCCAGTGTGCAGCGCTGCTCTACCGCCCTCTGCTGGCCTGTGAGCAAAACTACAGCAAGGTACATCATATTGATGCCCAATATGGACAATACAGCTGCACTTACAGGACAGTTATTGGAAGCCATCTGAACAAACTGTAGTACTTTGCCCTTTGGAAATTACACCAGTCTTGTCTCCCCCAGAATTACATCTTGTCAAGGTAAGTAAATAAATAAATAAAAACCCTGTGAAACAGGAATGAGATCATGGACACCGAACCTCTCCACTGAAACCAGACCCATTCAATTCTTTTAGAGTGAACAGCTCTCTACGGCAGAGTGACCCACCACACCAGTTCAGAGGTAGAGAACTCTGGGATACATTACTGCCTTTGAATTAAAAATTAATTTCCAAAAAATAACAACAACAACAACACATAAATGAACAATTGAATAAAAAATTGGGCAAAAAAAACCCAGTATATTTCTCTGTATCTGCAGGCAAGAAGGAATCTGCCTCATATCAGAGGTGGACCACATGACTGGTCGATACCTGACATTTCATAAAGGGCTGATATTTGTAAACTGATAAAACGTTCTTACCCTAATGATTATTAATCCGCTGCAAATTCAATACATTTTTCAATGAATCGTGCAGCTTTAGGATTCCTCCCGCTGAAACTCACCACAGTTGTCCTCATCGCTGCCGTCAGAGCAGTCAGCTGAGTGGTCACACCTCCAGGCCTGGGGAACGCACTGCCCGTCGCCGCACTGGAACTCAGACACCGCGCACGCGGGTGGAGTCCGGGGCCGGGCCGGCTGACACAAATCCTCGCCCTCGTCTCGCCCGTCCGGGCAGTCCCTCCGCCCGTCGCACAGCTTACTGCGGGGCAGGCAGGCGGCGGACGGCCCACAGGAGAATGAGTCGGCGGTGCAGTTCTGACAGGAGGCCTCGTCGCTGCCATCGCCGCAGTCGTCAGCGCCGTCACAGCGGAACCTCAGAGATATGCACCGTCTGCTGCAGCAGGCAAATTCATCCTTCTTACACGACAGCACACCTGGGAGGAGACGCAGTTACCGCCAGGGTTAGATCAACAGTTTATTTGTACAGCCTGTAATCACAGATAAAACTCTCACGATGGGTTTCATTACACCCACGTTATTAAAACAATAAATGAAACAAGGCCGGAGAACAAGGACAAAACATGGAGGTGAACAGAGATTAACAAATTGGAATATCAAGAAAATAAACACAGAACATCTGGATCTGGTAATCATGGTCCAACATTGGCCTTTTGTTAAATATCAGATATCGGTCAGGCAGCATCGTCTGCCTCTGACATGATGCAGGATCCTCTCACAGGCAGGAAAATCTGATATTTGCTGATGTTTTTGGTAAATTAATAAGTCATTTCAGTTCAAAAATGTACTCTAGAATAACCCTGCCTGAAGAAGCTGCTGACTGTCCCCTGATGATCTAAATGTCGTTTCAGAGGCTTCTGCACCCTGATAATTAAAAATACTATCTACAAAGTTTAAGATGTCAAATATTGACTCAAAATATTGCAGAGGTCTTCAGTCCTCAAAGGGCTACAGTGGTCAAAGCCCAGTTAGCGCTCCGTAGAGGTGACAGGCTAGAGAGAAGTACAGTCTGCTTACAAACCTCCTTTTGAACGTTTATTTGCTGAGTGCAAATAAATCTTTCCCAGCATCACCTGTTTCTCATTCATACAGCTGCACACTCTCACACTTGGTAGCTGCTCAGTATAAACTAAGCTGTGTGTGTGTGTGTGTCCTGTTCATTTTCCTGGACAGGATTCAATCCAACCACCTTCATGCATCAGGCTGCCCATTTTCATACCCAGCAAGACTGTATCCAACGCTTCGGAGTAAGGTACAACAATCAGTCACATCTAATCATTTTAAAAAGGGACTTCATCCTTTGAAATTTTCCACTGTGAACTTTCATGCAGTTTGTGTGTGCAGTGCAGAAAATCCCTCTGGAATTTAATACCAGAGTCCCTGCTGACCTACATTAGATTATTAGAGTGAAGTCTGTAATGTCTTTGTCCAACACACAGACAGAAATGAACCAACACATCAGGACCACATGAAATCACTAATGCAGCCATAATCAGAATATGTGCTTGGAACTGAAGAATAATGTTTAGAGTTACAGCAAGATTTCTTATATAGTTTTTTTTTTTAAATCAATGGTTTCTAAAAAAGATTATGGAAAAAATATGATTCAGGATGTTCCTGTTCTGGAAGAAACTGTGTGGTTGGCTACATGTCTTCACTTTTTATCATATTGTTAGTTATTGTGTTAATGTTTTGTGAGGGAATTTTGTAAAGAAGGAAATCTATCATCAACAATTATCATCATCAATAATAAGAAATTTATCATGTCACAGAGTCTACCATGTTTGAAGAGTCCACCATATCCACTTACTATATTATTCCATTCTGAAAAATCCTACATGAGTGATACTTATAATGACAATAGTTCTAATGCATGCTCCAAATGTGACTGTGAGTGGTTCTGGCTCGTACCGCAGGTTTGATGCGACTCATCGGAGCCGTCCAGACAGTCCGGGACGCCGTTGCAGAGTGAACTCCTGGCTATGTGGCCGCCATCTTGACACGTAAACCCCGTGCACACCGCCTCCACTGAAACCAGGTCAGAACCTTGGTTAGAGCGGTTTCTCTTTTGTGGTAATACGTGTTAGATATCCAGGGCTAGAGCTGGACAATAATTCAATATTATTGCTTTTTGTTGAATTAATGTAATAGACACAGTTCATCTTTTTTGTGCAAAGGATGCAAAATGTGTTCATCAACCAGCAAAGAAAGCTGCATCAATACAAACATATTGGGGATTTCAGGCAAACAGCACACAGAAATGTACAAAAATAACAAAAAAGGTGAGTCAAAATTCATTAGAATGAAAAAGGTAACAGTCCATCAGCAGACCAACAGGACCAAAAGCATGAGTATGTCTCAAAAGCCCTCAGCTTCAGTTTGTACTCCATTGCGCAATGTGACAAAATATGATATTGTAGAGAAAAGGGCATACAGATAATACGAGACAAATGACACTCTAAACTTGATAGACTTTGACCCGCACTGTCCTTTACTTTTGCTCCCCACATCTGTTGTGAGACATGACAGTTTTTCTTACAGAGGTGTGGGGGAATATAATAATTTGAACTTAATGCGCAATAATGTCAGGGAAAAGGTGCTATGTTGACTGTGTTGTACTCACAGCAGTGGAGCTCATCTGATCCATCTTCACAGTCTCTGTGGCCGTCACACACCCTGAGAGTCGAGATACACTGACCGCTGCTGCATCTGATTTCCAGCTCATCCCTGCAGGGTGGCAGAGAGTGGCCTGAAGCACCTGATCCAAACGTAAACAGGCATTTCAGTGTTAGTTTTCGTGTCTGTTTTGTTTTGTTTTTTTATTATCATCGGTTTAACATTAGCTTAAGTATCAACCATTTAGATCAAACACATAAACTCAACCATCACATCATGTTCATATGAGGTAAATTCATGACCTCACTTTGACCCAGTGACAGCCAGATCCATGAAGAGATCAAGTTGCACTGCACTGTGGGAGCTGAGGCTCTGCACTGTTTTTCCCCTTTACTGAGATACAGTGCACTGCAGTTATGAAACATTTCACAGGGTAGTTAATATTTAACAGTTTTACAGTTAGTTTTTCATGCTGTTAAAATGTATATTGATATTCTGAAGGTTTTTAAACATTTAAAATAAAACATCATTCAACTACAGTTGTACAGTTACATTGTTTCTATGAGGTTAACTTCAATATTCTACTTAATTTTTAAACATAAACCAGTATGTAATCATTCAACAATACGATACACAGTCAGAGAAGACCATTTCCATCTGGAATACCTAATTTCTCGTTTTTTTCCAGGTTGTCTAACAGAATTGTGTAAGGTTTTCTGGTATTATTAATCTGATTCGTTCATTTCAGTTCAACGAGAAATATCCGGCAAGAAGCACTTTAACTTGGCTTTACAAGTTATTTCCCCCACGAGACATCATCGTCTGACAGAACAGTCAGTGCGGAAATATCACAAATGTGCTGAAAGCTGTTTGTTGTTACATTTCATTCAAACCGCCCTGACAGAAGCACCGCTTCGTGTCCATCCGCGTGCACCGAAAACTGCAAACTGCTGCACGCTTCTTCAGGAAATGACACCAAAGATTAAACAGCTGAAGCTAACATGTGTAGCTGTGATTATAGCGCGTCTTACCCCAATCATAATAACTCGTTAGCAAAAGAAACAGAAGTAATAAGTTGCCAAGGTGTCCCATGCTCGATGTCCTCCACGGATAGATGGCGTTCGGCGCAGAAATATGACGCAATAGTTGTTTCTGTCAACTTTAATGCATTCGGTGATGATGGGTGATGCTTCGTCATTGTCTGAAAAGTTTACTAACAGCCTATCAGTTTAACAGTTTATTAACAGCCATTATCTGACCCAATGTAAATTATTTGATAAGTAATTAATTCGATAATTTATTTGAACAGTAATTTGTGTCCGTTCCCTTCCCCCACGTTGGCTTCTATCATAGAGCCTTAGCTTTTTCACTGATGTCTCAATTTTGTCGTATTTAATAAATAAATAAATAATTTTAAAAAATAATAATAATACAATATAGGTTTAGTGTTGAATAATGGACCCATCAAATTGGTCAATGATGATTCTTTTACATTTCCACGAACGCACACACCGACTGTAAATACTGTTATCAGAAACTCACAGTGCCCAGGTATGAAGCTACCATGACCTTGAAATATGAACCACACGTTGACAGTCATTTAGTTCTGATTCTAAATATTAAATATTATATACACACATTTCTTTAAATGAAAGTGCTTTGTCCTAAAGTTGATAATATTGATGGCAGTGCAGTCAACACACTGCTTATCAGTGCATTCAATAGTCACTGTAGCATGACCTTGCAGCTGTAACTCACCTCTGCTAAGAGACATGGGGATTATCACACACATAACACAGAGCAAAAACTCTGAAGAGAGAACTGTCTGCTGATCTGATGAAGGGTTTTCAATCCTGGTCCTCCTGACACATAACACTGCATGTTTTCCATCCTATTGCATACACTATTGCACTTAATTTGCATTCACCTGGCACCCAAGGTGTAAAATATTATATATTTTTGATGGCTACAAGACCTGCGAGGCTCTGGTCAAAATACAAAAGCTGGAAGTTTTTTCTTTTATTTGAGTTTTCAGCATGTTACAGGGGACAGAAATCAAGCCTAGGTACATAAAGGATGGGTGCCACATGCTCTTCAAAAATGTTTTTCTTCTGTGGAGAATATTAAACATGACACTTCAATCAAGACCTTCATCAGACAATCTGCTAAAAAGATGAATGTAAACAGCCTCACCTAGTTACCCTAACCTCATTGAAGAAGTCCTAACTTTACCATGAATTGCTAAAAGATAATTGTAGTGGCTGATTGGGGGAAATCGTTTTAAAGTCGTTTTAAACTTGCAGCTTCGCCAGAGAGTGAAAATGTCTCTGTGCTCTTGTCAGTATCCCACAATACATTTAATTTCCAAACTACTATGTCCTTTGTAAGTCTGTCAGTACTGGCAACATTCAGTATCCATTTCACAACTGTTAATGTGGTACAAGACATGACTGATGAACATAAACATGAGCAGAGAAGAAATTTACACATAATACATTTTATTAACACTTTCTATTATACAGATTTAAACCACGACGTACTGCACTGTCTTTCAGTGAGCTGTGCTGTGTTGTTCAGAGGTATGGCTGGTCGGTGGAGAGCGGGAGCTCCTTATATGTTGCACCAGGAGTCACTGCACGTTTTGCTGGGACTTCAGGAGCTTGGCTAGAAGAAATCAAAGAGTCATGTTGAATAAGATACTCAAGTTTTTTTACAAACACTGACTGTGATCATATAAAATAAGCACATAATTTATATTAAAACTGTAATCTATATATTAGCATTTAATGTGCTCAGTTCATTACTCACTCTTTCTGGGGGGGAAAAGACAAATTGTTAATGACAACACAGCCACAGCTCTGTTCTGACATGAAGGCATTGGCCCATTACTCGTTCCCTGTGTACCACTGTGGATGACAAGGTGTTGACTGTTTACCTGCCAGCAGTGAGGGCCTTCTGTGAGGACATGACAACTGTGGCTGGAACCGACTCTCTGCGTCCGTCTCTAGTGAAATAGTAGTTGCTGGCATACTTGTGGCTGGGACCCACGGGCAGTTTGGGTGCCGGCTGTGTCCTATAGAAAAACAAAGGAGCAATCAGAATTGGCCTATATATTACAAGCAATGTCATCTTGCAGCAGCACTTTAAAGTGCTGGGAGTTCCTCATTTTTTAGTTTTAGTGACATAATTGGTGCTAATGCTAGAAATAAAATATGCACTGCTTCACTTCTGATGTTAAATGCTTTCTTGAAATGACTACACATTGAAACAAAAGCCAATTTTCCTGCTAAACTTGACTCAGTCCTGCCGTGATGAAGCTGATTGCGTCAAAATAACTGTAGACAGCATTCATTCATAGGGTCCTTACCTCCTGATTGACTGCTATAAAGCTGCCATTGTCCCAACAGATACTAATACACCTTTTTCACAGCAGCCAATTTAACATTTAATGGTAGAGTAAACACGTGATACTAACAGCATTAATTAAGGTTCTGTTCCACTTACGTCTGACAGATAATGTCATTAGTAACACGTGTTTACCCTATTTCTTCATGTCAAAATGTCTGCTGTGGAAAAAAGGTCTATTCAGGCTACATTATAACAGGTGTATCGGTATTGTACTAGGCTGCTGGACCCAGGAATAAGACGTTACTTCAGTATGTGTTAAACCACGGAGACGTTTGGTTTTTTCGTTCAGTAACCATACAGCAGCGACACAGGGTCTTACCTCTTTGCTATCTCGCCATACCGCAGCTGAAGCTTGGCTTGCAGGTCATGCTGGAAAGAAACACAACTGAGGTCATTACCCAATTTCCATGTTAATACTGTCAGCTCCCCTGTTTCAAGAAAGTGAAGTAACCTGCTAACGTGAACGTCAGCTCAAATGCTAGCTAAGTTAGCTCGTTCCAAAGTGCTACATTCGAAAGGTTTTCAACAAGAGATAAACTCCTATTGCATTAACAATTTCTCCTGCCTCCAGAATAAAGCATGTTTATAGTTGTACGGCTTACTCCAGACAATAAATTTCGGATCCTCTGAATGATTTTGGTAGCGGTCGCCATGTTTGCTGTTATGAAGGACACAGCGCTTCGTCCGCGTCGGAAAAACGATCCCTGATAGTTTGCTGACACCTGGCGGTCTGGAGGACCCGCCGACACGCCCACATCTGTACAAGACACGCCCACACCAGTGCACACGCGCACACCTGTGAAGTTGATGTTTCAGCAGGTGATGAGAGGGGGTATTTTGTGTACTAGTAGTTAACACTGAATGGTAGCTATTCAGGGCTGCACAGATAGAGTCTGATCTACAGCTTGTTTATTATCTTCAGCTTATACATAATGTATATATGTATATGTAATTATTAAGCAACCAATAGCGTTTTCATAATCCATTTTATATATTGTGATCTAAAATCCTAACACGATTACCTTTATAATACATTTAAACTGTTGCCTATTCATACCTGTTACTGTTATGTCCAAGCTGTTACTACCGAATGACTTAAACTCTGACTGCATTTTACTGACTTGTGTTACAGCATCAACTTTTCCATGTTGCTTTATAACTGATTATTTGTAATGGTGAGAAATAGAATTATGTAGGATGACAGGGGTCTAAAAAGAATACCATAACACTCAATGAACACCAGTGTAGTCCAAGTTGAGATGAGCCAAAGAGAAATACAAATTTTAATTGGTGCACAAGAAAACACAGTACAGGGCGACAACGCCAGTATACCATGCAGTCAAGTATTACAGATGTGTGCTTGTCTCATGCAGCATGCACTGAACAGAAGAGTCGACAGGAGAGCACATGCACATGTACAACAGGTCGATCTGCCAGTTTGCTCCAAAGGAAAATTCCCCCCAAAAAGTAACTTCTACAAGTGTAGCTCTCCTCCATGGTATCAAAGTGAAGACTTTCATCATATAGAGACACAGGATATAAAAGGATTTGTACATAGCATGTTTGTTCACTGTAAACAATTCTGACGGATTGCAAAGATAATGCAGCCACTCCGTGATTCAATCTTTTCTTTTTTTTTGCACCATTGACTCTGCAGCTGGTTATGAGATCCAAAGACTTTCTTGGGAGGTGAGGGTTGCAATGATAAATCAAAATATGTCAAACACAATATAAACAAAAAGGCTGAGTGAAAGCCTACACAATTGCCAGCAACAGCCATGGACAGGCAGGACAATCAATTCCAAATATTGATCTCTGCAGCAGGAAAACTGGAAGTGCATGTGTTCCACATTGGATGTGAAATACTGCTCTGAATCCCAGAAAAGGTCTTTTATAATATTAGCCTCCCCAGTTGCATTATTTAAATCACACTTCCCAAAATCATGGTGGCACATATTTTTGTGCGTATAATGTCCTTCAGTAATAACAATAATAACAGCAATGCATTTGGAATTATTAATACAGCATTGATATCAAAATATACATCAATATTTGTACAATACAAAGACATAAAACTAATATTTGTTCAAATAAGCCCTGGGTTTGGATTGAATGTAAGGGGTGTCCCTCTGCTGTTTTTTTTTTCTTTTCTTTTTTTTTCTTTTAACCTTTCTACATTTAGCCATGAGAAAAAAATTCATGCCAAAATACATTAGTGCACTTTTACCCCTGATGTAAACATCACTACACAGTAAATTAAGTAGGAGCAGGTATTTTAGGCATGGTGTCTCCCACACGCTCATATGAATGAACAAAGACAAAAGCTACACGTTCAGGAAAAAAATTCTAAATATGCAGGATCCAATGCTAAGCTTTCACTGCATCATTGCTGTAACAAGGGAAGCAACATTCCAAGAAACAGACGAGTAAAAGCTACCTCTATGTGATTCTTCACTGTGTCGGAAGAAAACAGACCTTGACTTGGTTGCATGATTATCCTTGAAGATCCAAGCTTTGAATAGCACAGCAGCAAGTCACACTGCCACACTCTGTAAGTGTTTAAAGATGCTGTGAAATGAGCAGGAAAAAAATCTGAAATACAAGGTGATCGATGGACAGAGTCACAAATATGGAGCTCTTGGAGGTCAGAATAACACAAAAGTTACATCGAGCAGCCACAAAGTAGAGGAGTGCATCATGTTCTGCAGCGTCCAGAGCTTAATACGTCATTACAACTGTTTTTCATCTGAGATGATATCAAGATTGCAATACCTGGGGGAATAAAGTGATGCATTTATCAACATCTCTATAGTGTAAACAGAGTTGAGATTACAATACAAAAGCTTTCATCGGACAATACCTTATAAGATATGGCTTAGGGGACACCACACTGATATCATGGCACATAATACCCTTTATGAGGTGGCATTACACTGCCTGCAGGCAAGTCGCTTGTAACAGACTGTACTCAGGAGGAGTCATACCCAGCTAGTGCATCAGTGTGATGTGTGATATTACCGTGCAACGACTGGTTCCACATGGATGACATATGAAGCTTTTTATCATGGGCTCACACTGCAAGCAGCATGATCGGCAAGTCACAGGAAGCCCATTCACATCCTGCACAGCTGAGAAATCAGGAGAACTCGGCCTGTCAAAGCTCATGGGCTCAGAAAAGTCTTGCACACATGAGCTTTTCACCATCATTAGTCATCAGCTGCCAATCTAATACTTTCAAAGCACTTGTTTGTTAACTCATCAAAAGAATGCTGTGTTGTGGAAGCTAATACCAAAGCAGCAAAAATACATGATTTGCCTATTTAAAATGCTGGAGCTGCAGACTGCTATGCAGAAGCAATGGGAGCCTCAGGCCCCGCCCACAAGCAGTCAGCACACAGAGTGACCTGTCAATCAAGTTGCTCACAGTGTGAACATGCAGTTAATTTTAGCTTTCTTATAATAAAGCTTATAGCGGTATTACACAGTAGGTAGCTGCACTGTTCAGTTCGAAATTAATATTGAGAAAAAAAAAATCAGCCACCACAGTCTCCAAAAATGACTTTTGTGCCTTTTGGTCCTGCAACAATTATGCCCACCATTATTAAACTAGTCTGTACCGTGACAATTTGATTTAAAAAATAGACATTTATAGAAAAATCCAGTCAAAAGACGTAAAACCACATTTCATGAATACAAAACATGTTTTAGCCTTGGCTAGTCAACCATTCGCATCTTCCCTCGTTGTCCTGTTGCCAATTCATCATAGCTTATAAATTGTAATAAATAAGACCAGAAAAGCTCTGCAACACCTGGAGTCAAATATTCACAATAAAAAAAGTTTCAAGTAAAACCCCCCCCACACCAGCACCCGAACACCCAGACACGTCTGATCCGTTTCCAGTTTCCGGGATCTCTGGCTCAGATTTGTGACCAAGTTTTCCCTTTGCAGTGATGTCAGGTATTCTGTTACCTTGAAAGACTCGAAAAGTAGTCATTAGTCGAAATTATCAAGTGAGCTGTCACTTTCTCAGCTGCCTTTTCTGCGGGCTCTCCGCTCTCCGCCCACTCTTGTCTGAAGCGGCCTCCTCCTGAGGAGCGCTGGAAGTGGTTTCTGCCACCTTGCTGGAGGCCTTTTCAGCGACAAAACTTCCTGCCTGCTGACGCTGAAAGGAAGTGGCGTCGCTCTCCGGCTCAGGCCTGTCGCTGGTGTCCTCCTCTCCGTCCGAACACGGCTCCCACTCGTCCTGCCCCTCGCTCTCTGTCGAGCCCTGCACGGCGATCTGGGGCACCAGGGTAAACCTCCTCACCATCGGAACCTCCAGCTCCACCTCCACGCTCGACTGCGCCCGGGAGGCCGTCCAGCCCGCCTTTGGCTGCTGGGGTTTGGCCGCGGGGGTCGGGCTGCTCGCCGTGTCCGTGGGACTGGTTTTCTCCTCTGGCTCGTCGAAGCTCACCTCCTGCACCGCCTCCTGCTTCTTGAAGGAGTCGCGCCGCTCCGACAGGTTGAGCTTCCGCATCACGACCAGCTGCTCCGACCGCTCTATCCCAGAGTCCCTCAGCCGCTGGCTGCTGATGTAGCCCGCCAGCCTGCTGTGCTCACTCCCAACATACGAGCCTCCACAGGCGCCGTCTGCCTCGCCATCACCCAGCAGGTCCGCCTCGCCATACAGAGGCACCTCCAGCGTGTGCCTGCGGGGGGTGTAGGCCTTCTTGTCGGCGTGATACGCGCCTGACAGTTTCTCTGCCGACTGCACCCTCTTGAGCAGAGGGGATCGGGGCGGCTCGGCGCTGCGGGGGCGGACCATGTGCCTAACGATGGTGGGCGGTGACAGAGTCTTGCCGTGGTAGGCGTGAAGCGTTTTGGCGATGCCCGGGAGCGGAGAGGGCGAGCGCTGCGGGGACAGGGGCTGGGTGGAGGTGGAGGAGGACGACGAGGTGCAGGCCAGGGGTGAGGGCGGGATGCTGCTGGTTGACTTGCGGCGGCCCACCTTCGTATAACGCTGGGTGCTGAGCTTGGAGCCCAGACCGTGGAGCGAGCTGGGCCGGATGTGCGCCGCTGGGGAGCTGGGGGAGCTGGAGCAGGGAGACGTGCTCTGAGGGGAGTTCGTGTCTGGAGGCAGAGATAAAAATGTTTTAAAAAATGGCACAACAAAACAAAAAATAAATACACCAGTCCAACAATCTCTAGACATACTGGAGATCGTTATAGTGCAAGTTGATTTCTATGCTGTATAGACAGTTGATACTTCACCAGTAACTATATATTGTGTGTCATTTATTCACACCAAATTGTCCTGAATGCCCAATGAAAAATGTTTTAAATTGCATATCTCATGGGACCAAATTAATTGAAAACAACATAGCTGTTTCTCTTAGAATAACTTCAGAATGGTATATGAAAACTTTTCAGTTATCTCTCTCTCTTTTGTTGCCATTTTCCCAGTTAATTTCACATTTCCACAGCTTCAAATCACATATCGACCTCTATTCTTCCATGTGACCAGTTCATTTGCTCAAAGATAATCGTGGGGTCACGTTGAGCTCACCGGCGGCCTGGAGGTCGGGCGCGGGGCTCCGGCAGGGCGTGGAGGGTCCGGGGGAGAGGCTGTGTGTCGGGGAGCCTGGAAGACTCTCACTGGAGGAGACGGAGTGGTGGAGGCCCGAGGAGAAGCTGCGGCTGCTGTGCATCACTGTGCCCTGCTTGGAGAGCTTCTTCAGGATGCTCCGTCGCCTGAGAGAGGAGGAAAACCATTCATGACCTCGTGTAGATGAGAAGCTGCAGCAAAGGCACTGACACAGACTGTCACAAGCAAAATTTTAAAACTTTTCCATGACTTTTCAAGGACCCATAATAAAATTTCCATGACCATTCACAATCTGTAAATACATGGAGAGGTGAAGTTGAAAGAGCCTAAGACAGTGCATGTTACATTATGCCAACAGCTACAGAAAGTGGGACCTGCACATTAAAATGTTAAATGGAAGATTTTCCATGGAAGACTACTGTTATTATTTTCATTTCAGACACCAAAATTAAATTCCATGACTTTTCCAAAACTTTTTGGTTTTACTTAATTTCATATGGAAAATTTTATTTTAAAATTCCATGACTTTTCCAGGTTTCCCTGACCATAGGAACCCTGATAACATAGAACACACATTTATAATTGTACTACAGTGATACTTGCACACTGCTTTAATCAGTGCAGCAGTGTGTGCAGTGATCCCTGTTTAACACCAGGGGGAGACGGAGGGCTGAGTTTTGCTGGTTGGCGTTTCCAACAGTACTGGATGGTTACAAACCTCACTGTGTAAACATTAGATGACTAACACTGCAAGATGACTAACACTGCAGCTACACTGTAATCCAAACTCTGCCTCTCACCTGTCATAATTATCTCTCCTCTTGCTCTTCTTGCTGCGTCGAGCCATCTTGCCTTTGTGTTTGGTCTTTCGTGCAGGACCAACTTTGATTGACGTGTTCTCAAGAGCGGTGGTCTGAAGCGTCACCTTGTTGCCGCTCTGTGTATTTCACAAATAACAAAGAAGGATTAGTTCTTTCAAATAACACACTCTGTTATGGCACTGAGCCTGCAGGAGACTCAGAAGGCTGCGACACACCAGGGAACTTAAGGCGGCTTTGAGGGTCAATATTGTACATTTCCAATGTAAGATCCGGGGTCAATACTAGAGGTTTCCTTACAGCAGCAAGATTCTGTGGAGTGCAACAGTCATGACACACCTTGCTGGGTGATGTTTCTCATCAGCACATAGAAGCTTCAGCTTTATTTATATGCATATACTGCATATGAATCATAGTAAAAACTACAAGTTGCGGAGATATCTCAGCTCAATGCACAAAAAGAAAACTGGAGCCAAAACAAAAAAATCCCCTGTCTTTTCCAAGACTTTCCATGACTAAAATACTGAATTTCCATGACCTATATAAAGGTATATCAAGGTCTTATTTTTTGCCCTGACCAAAATTTTAAAAGCAGCTCCAAGGTCTTATTAAAGTTCCTCCTTCAGTTTCATTCTGAGGGGGAAGTGAACATACTTACATATTTAAGAATGAAACATACTTATTCTAAGAATTTATTAAATCCCCTGACTGGAATAGATTTTTCAAAATTCCATGACCACTGGGAACTCTGCAGAATTTAATGACAACCAAACCCACCAGCCTGCCCAAAAAGCTGCCCTGGACTTCACTGCTTTAACACAGAACAGCAACAGGAGTCACAACAAGAGTTTTTATGTCATTAATTCAATAAAGAAGAAGGAAAGTCTGTTGACCATCAGCTGCTCTGTGCTTCACTGTACTGATAAGGAGCAGCAGTGGGAGCGAGTTGTTGTACCTTCAGCAGCAGTTCAATCATCTCGGGGTGGACGAGGCCTTGGACAGATTCTCCGTTCACGTGGGTGATGAGATCTCCGGCCTGAAGCCCCGCCTCCTGGGCCGGGCTGCCCTCCTCCACGCTCTGTGACAGCAGGAAGAGAACGATAGGTCAGTGAAACTGTCATTTGAACTTTAGAAACCCATCTTTTGTCAAAACTGACACACTCTTTTATTGTTTGGTGTAAAAGTGAATCACACAATGCGTCACTATTCAAGATGACAGTATGAGTCTCCCTTTGTTGACAAAATTATGTGTTTTTAAAGATTTAATGCGCGACATGTTTGACACTAATGCTGCCTTCACATGATCATCGGATTCACAAGATGCTTCAGAAGCTCCCAAAATTTGCAAAGTTGGTAAAGTAAAAAAAAAAAAATCATAGAAATGTTGTTGTCATTAGCTTAACAAGCTAATGAGGCTAGCTTTAGCCAACAACCACGAGAAGTTACTCCTGGTTGTCTTAGCGGGGCAGAGAGATACTCACCGAGACCATGTGATGCACCGTGTACACGTCACTGTCACCCATGTAGACCCGGATGGCCTGCAGGGTAAAGCCGTACTTCTTCCCCGAGGTGTGAATGACGATGGGCGGCCTCAGGCTGCTGAGGCTGAGTGACAGATCCCGACTAGGGGAGGAGTCACGCGATGAGGGGTTGGAGGACAGAGAGCGGGGCGAGATGGGGCTGGGCTGGAGGCCGCTGGGCGAATCGTCTGAAACAGAAGATCACGTCCTTCTGAATGTGTCTACAAATCAAAAGACTCACATCCTACAATGTTTTCACTGTTTCTTATTATTTACTAATTAGTGGTGAATTTAAAAAATGTGTAAATTCAGTTTACACCTATTTCAATTTACAGGGAGCTGAGCAAGGGAAACCAACACAAACAGAGTCGATTATATCAGGTGGATTAACTCTATTCCACAAAAGAAAAAAAAAAAAAGAGTTCAGTTGAGGTGGTGATGAGCGCCTACCTGTGGTGATGATGAGGGACAGGGCTGAGACGGAGGCCGACTTGGGAACCTTCCCCCCGCAGGGAAGCCTCTGTCTGTCCGGCGTCTCCAGCTGGTTGCCGAAGCGCCGCTGTCCGCTGGGCTCCTTCGGGGACGAGTGTTTGGCCCCGGTGCTGTTGCTGCGAATCCTAATCCTTCGAAGGTTGGAGACAACCACCTCGGCTGCAGGTAGCACAGGTTCAGGAGGGGGAGAAGAAAAAGTCAGTGAACTGCTGGTAGACAAAACATTTTTTCAAGTATTTGTTCAGATTGGACAGATAATGATAACTTTTAATACATCTGAATTAGAACATTTCATCCATAAAAACGGTTTTCAGTCGCACAATCCTTTATTGTTACAAATGCAGGGCTGCATATGTTAACATAAAATCGGAAGATTATTTTGTGATATGCTGCGATTACAACATGAATTGGACGGCTTTTTCTGCATGTTTGTTTTTAGCACTTGAAAAAACACAATTTGTGGATGAAGATGAGACGCTTCTGATTTACTTATTTTGAGACAAATACATTATTTGATGCATAAAAAGATTTTCTCCACCACAGAGCTTGAATCCCCATGACAGGGTTTCTACAGATGCCTTTGCTGATCGGATCATATTTCCTTTTACTTTCATTATTCTGCCAATTTCAGTGTCAAAGACGAAGCTGCAGGGTTAACCCGGTGGTTACAGGTTGCCATGTAAATCAACATCACAGGTTCAACTCCAGCATCACTGTGCGCTCTGTTCAAGTATCTTGAGCAAGGCGATTACAGTGACACGAACTACTGTCACTGTCATGTAAACGCCTTCATCTGATGATCTTAATTTGACAGGATAATCAGAGTAAGCACAGACCTTAAAACGCTGTGACTGAAATGCTGCCTTAAGCTGCTTACTCCCAGTAATCACGGTATGTAAAAGTAAATACGCTCACAGCAAATCACTCTGGACATGGGCGGTGTGTTAGGTAAGTTAAAATGAAGCGTCCATGCAGCTTTACCTTCGTCGTCGGTGGAGAAGGCGAAGCGGGGCATCGTCTCCAGGCTGTGGGTGCTGCTCATCACCAGAGGACTGCTGCTCCTCTCCGACTGGGAGGAGCTGGAGGAGGCCCGAGGACGGAGGCTGCAAACCACCAGGCAATGTGTAAATATGTTAATGCTGCCCAGGTTTGCAGGAGTTTTTCTGTACAGACGTCTAAAACATTTTTGGGGCTTTTCCATCCTGCACTGCAAAATATCTGAAGCTTGAAAACCCATATTGCTTCAACACTAACAAATATTATTATATCAGAATCATAAAATTAAGGACACCAGACTGACTGACAACAGATGAATAATAACACAAAATGCAACACAAGTTTCCATGCAAATAAAGCACTAGAAGACAGTGTTATTGTAGCTTCATTTCACAGGTGCAAAGCTCTACCTGGCCATGCGTCCCGGGTGCCGGCGCTCCACGCCACCCTCTGCAGGACTTGGGGACGGACTGAGCCTCCCGCCCTCCCAGCGCTCCTCTTTGTCCTCGCTGTGGCTGCGGTCA